>JAOXJM010000023.1:1428910-1478547 GCA_026413425.1 Tringa solitaria
TAACAAGGTCTTCTCAGGGCATTTTACCTTGAACACCCTGAGAACCAAAGCACCCAAGCTTACTAGCAGCAAGAAAAATTGCCTGGGCTTATGAGGCTGTATTTTTTAAAACGAAATTCAGCCCTTAGTGCAACCTGCATTGACTCTGCACAACTATTGGGCTCTACAGAGTAAAGTAAACTGTGCACTCCAGCAGACAAACACACTTCTGTACGGGAAACAGCTAGAAACCTGGCAGCCACAGTTCCCTCAGCAGAGGTTACCTCAAGCAAGTGCTGAGAATGATCCACAAAAGAGGAGGTGGGGGGGTGGGGTGGGGGGGACACGACACGACACACACCCCAAAGCACACATGTAGTGGTGAGAAGACCTGAGATTTGAAATCCAGAGAATTTAGGTATTTTCATAATCTGGTCCCTAATGAGTATTTGTTCATCTGAAAACATCCCTTCCTGTGAATGAGATGTGCATCCTCCTTTTCTCTTTCTTTTTAAACCATAACCCTTCAAGGAGCGCAATAAGAAGGAAAAAAAAAAAAGCAAGGAGCCTTTCCCCAAAAAGCAAAAAGAGTGATGCTGCCACTTCAGCTATGTTCCTCATGCTTTCTCCTAAAATTCTCTAATAACTTGTTTATTAAAACACTGCAACAGGAGACGTTTTAATCATTTCTATTTATACAGTATACAGAATTCCAGTGAATTCCAGGGAAAATTTCAATAATTACTCAACAAATTTGGCTTTTTGAATCAGTGATTTCCTGTTTTGCTCTGACTATAGGACTGATTCAGATCTTCCCTGAAGCCAATGGAAAGTGAACTCAGCATTTATCAACCCAAGGTTCCCATATTCTGTAATTCACAGATCTGAGGGACAGAAATATCTCTCACTTGCCTAAGAGCTGCCCAGCTGAGAGGCTCATGAAAAAAACTTAGTTGCCTGCTCAGGAGAAGGCCAGCACTCTCTTTACTTCCCATTTTACTGGTAGACAGGAGTTGTAAATGGGATGATCTTTTCATCTACAAGAATAATATGAAAATATATAAAGCACCAGCACTGTATTATTTATATTGCCATAGCACCATTTCTTTAAAATCTCTTTAATGATAAGAAGACATGTTCTATACCAAATGTCCCAGTTTAATGAAAAAAATTTAAAGCATTTTTCCCATTACTAAAAGTACATAGCTAAGAATAACAAACTTCTTATGACTTTAGGTTTTCTATTTGCATTTGCCAAATAAGTCAAGCCAGAAAGTATACTTTTTTTTTTTCAAGGAAGTATTCTCAGCACATCAGTCCCACCTGGAATGCCACGGAGACTAGGAAAAGCTATCAACCAGTTGTGACCAATACTGTGAAAGATCTTTTATCTGGTTTTAATGCAGATTTTTGTTCGGAGGTTTTGAGAACAGTTCTGCACATTTAAAACTCAGATTTCTGGAAAAAAAAGTTTAAAGTTGTTCTGCCAACAAAAATGCTAACATTGTATTTACAGAAACTTTGATCACTTCCTACAGCAGAACAAACTTTAAATTGTGTCATTTAATAATGGGTAATTAAGTAGTATAAACAAATCAAATGTAATACAAGCAACTCAACAGAGCTGAATACACACTGTTGTAATAGAAAGAGCAGGTTCTCCTAAAACAATCTGATACTTCCACAAATCAAAGTTTTGACAAACACTTGTCCTCCCTTGTGAATATTTTTCCTCCCCAGTCATTCAGCAGTTTTAGACTAGTAATTTTCCTGAGGTTTTTTTTCAAATGCCTGAGTCCTGCAGTGAGGGGAGATAGTGTTAGGTGTTTCAGATGGGTGTGAATATATTAATTTCTAGGCACGTTAGCAATAAATGTGAAATTTCTCAGCTTTATTCTATACAACTTATGTTTGTCATACCCATATCCTTAATTCTCTATCTAGGAACTATCCCACAAGGTTATAAAAACTACAGCTGTTACTTTGAAATATCTATACCTAGGTGCTACTTTTTTGATTGCTGTTTTTCCTTTTAGATTTTAAAGAAAAGCACAGAAGCGGTTACTGCAACATTCTCTTCTTCCTTCCCCTCCCCGCTTTTTGACTATGATAGATTTTTATTTTCAGGTTGTTTCTTCTGTTACAAAGGCACTTTCAAACACAACCACATGGATAAGGAGGTAAAATGGAAGTGACATTTATGAGAACTTTGATAATTACTGTTCTCGTGTCACCTTTTCGCTTCACACCCCAACTCCTGCTTCATTTGTTACATCGGTTGTCCTCAGTGAATAATGCTGCCCTTCCCTCCTTCTGCACCACTGGAAATGAAGAATTTGGAGCAGCTCAGCAAGACTCCTTCAAGCCCATCACATGAGAGCTTCACCCACTTTGTGAATGCCAGCACTTGCCACAGCTGCAAGCTGAGGACTTAAGTCCACAGCTGAATCAGCACTAGGTTACCTGCACCTCTATAAACTTGACGAGCATATAAAGCCTTCCGGCAGACTTCCAGCCCCTAAACATATTCTTCAAGTTCCACAAACAGCTCCAGCAAGAGCCCGAAGCAGCCTCTGCTGCTTCCACCCATCCTGGCCACAGCTGCTTTGCTTGCTGAAGAACCCACCTCGTTGCTGCAGATCCATTGGCTTTTTCCTGACTTGATGTCCCCAGCCTGGGCTGGACTCTGCTCCCAAGTAACAGGAGCCAGGCTCCAAGTAGAGAGAAGTTCAGCAGGGTTTCCCTTCCACCGGGAACACAGACGCTGGCTCTCTCTGACATAAAAGACTAGTGATGTTATGTTGCCCTGTACTTGCAGGGCTTAACCCTTTCTAGGGTAAAGAAATGCTAAAGAAACAAGAGTGTTGCCATCTTCCCCAGAGTATCTGGGCTTCTGGGTCCAGCCAGGATAGTTTGTGCATCTCTTATGCTGTAAATGAAAGAAATTCTCACATTCAGGCTGTAGAAACACAAGAGACCCGAAAGTTCCTGTTCCTGAAGCCAAGCATCAGCCAAACAGCAACCACGAACTCTGAGCAAGGGACAGGTTACTGTCCATCCCTAGCAGACCCTGTGAAATGCTTTGTTTTCATTTAAAAATGTCTTCTGCCTCCTAACTTTGAACGTATGGAAGAGGAGCTACGCTACACTTCTCCTACAGCTTTCAGAACCAGCAATTCTGTTTCACAAGTCTTTATTTTATCTTTTCAAGAGACAATAAATCTCAAGGTATAAATTGGGAGCAGATGGAGCGCGATGTTAGACTGTCAGCTTCCATTAACCACTCCAGGAGCTCACAATACACCACGGCCAAGACGGAGCCTTTCATCTTGCGCCTGCACAACTGGTGGAGGAGCTACTTGTCTGCATTAGGGCTATTGACAGAAGAACATGAGTTGAAACCAGATGTGACTACACTGACAGCCAGCTGATGGCTTTACCATAAATCACTAGATCATGGCGCTATCTGACTCATTTTTAAAGTTGTCAAGAGGTTGTAACAGGACCGCAGAACAGAACACTGAAAAGCTGCCTGGGAAAGCAGAGGTGGATCTCCAGCCTCCAGACCCTCCTTCCCTTGAAAAACTGCAAGTTGCACTGTCAAAACGGGGCATTTGAGGACTGGGGACCAAGCAAACTGTGATGCTACTCTGTGTTGTTCCACACAGCTGTAAAAAAAAGCCAATTTTGACGAGCAGCCCTTCTAACACTTTTCAGTCCACAGGAAGGTGACTACAGGCACCTGCAAGCCAGGGAATACAGCAGGAGCGAGCAAAGACTCCCTGACAGAAGGGAGCTCCTTCCAGCTTCTGAGAAAGAGCAGTTCTGAGAAAAAACAGCACAAACCTTCTCTCTGGGAAAACCACATGGAGTACATAAACTAAATTGTGATGCTTAATGAATACCAAACAAAGCAAGCCTGGGGGCCCATGTGTTACTACCACATTAGCTTTTCCCAGACTTTCAGGAATAAGATGACCATACAAGGGAGCCAAGTACAAGATGTTGGCGCCTTCTCTGCTCCCTTCCTCAGTGTTCCTCCACAATTTCTAGAGGTGACCAGCCTGCCTGAGTCTTTTCAGTAACAACCTGCAACTCTGCACTTCTCATCAGTGTCAAAGGTGGTCTGCCCATGTCAAACAGTTGTCAACTTTATCAGGCAGTTTCCACCACTGTCTGCTCCAAATCTAATCGTGTCCTGCCATGTACCTGTGAACCTTGGGCTCCCCAGCACCCCACCACTGTGAGCTGAACACCATGATGATAAATGAGAAACTGCCACCCCAACAGGCCCAGACCTGCACATCCTTCAAGACTGTAAATTCATATCTTGATTCTCTAGGACACTTAAATAATTTGAAGCGTGAGAGGACACTTGGAGAGAGATTCACAGTCATCTTCCTTTTTCCTTTTTTATTTTTTTTTTTTAAAACATAAAGTGCCGGGCAATAGAGAAACTGTTGTATTGCCTCAGTACCATCATACATCAACCAAACTCCTGTACGTAGTCAAAGATATCACCAGACTGATGCATCACTTAAACAGATGTAAAGCCTAAATATTTTGGAAAGCAAAACTCTGGAAATATGAAATGTTCATTTGGCACCACAAGCTTTCTCCAAGCCTCTTTCCCTCTCAGCTATGTCCTGTTTTATCACCAATACATACGTTATGCAATTTTTGCAAACTGAAGAGCAACACGCTGCTTTTATGAACAGAAAGAATGTAGTCATGATGACAAGAACAACTGAATAGACAAGAGAAAAAAAAAAAACTTTCAGCAAATCTAGTGACTGCCCTAACCTGAAGTAAACCGCAAGATCCATTAGTCCATGAAAAAAAATCTCATTTTGCAAATATGTAATGAAGTATCTCATCTCAAGATTGTGTACACTCTACAAAATTAATAAGAAATGCTTTGGCAGAAATTTAGGTAGCACATGAAGGGAGAATTAAAAGGAGGTATTTAAAGAAGAAGGAGGGAAAGATATTATGTCTGAATTCCTAAAACATTAAGATACCTCTCTCATGATGCAAGAGGTCTGGAGAAAGACTTCAGTTCAGCCAGTAGATGACAGTAAGAGCAACCTGGCAGGATGCACATTATCCAGTTTTTATTCCTTGACAATCAGTACAGCGGGCCTTTCAGCATCTTTGGGCCTGACTTCATCACTGTAGCATACTGATTGCTTGTGACAGGTGAAAAAGGACACAAGAGGACAAGAAATGCTAGAGGCAGACAGCTTTTCCTCAATCTTGCTGATCACAGTGTAAAGTATTTTTGAAGTATTATGCCAGCACTTTGATGAAGTCCAACGAAAGAGGTAAGTTCAAAGTCAGGGTCAGATGGATTACCTTGGCTGACGAATGTCCTGGTTAATCAGGGTTGTTTGCATACTGTGAGAAACTCAAGTATTTCTGGTAGTGGTTCTTTGTCCTTGAATCAACCAGCTCTGTATTTGGACTTTCGTTGCAATGGGGTGTTTATTAGTTGCACATAATGCCCCTCCTGAGGTAGGCTCTGTTACAGCACATAATTATCTCAGAAAAGATCATGAGATAATTATGAAGAGTTGATTTAAGCCCAACTTCAAGGAACATTTTGAGGAAATCGGAAGGCTCGGGAGATGAACACCGAGTCATTGAGCTTTCTGCTTGCTGGCAGTCACAGCTAATCCAGCCTGGGTAGTTGACAGCAAACCTTGTTGTTACCCGAGTGGTTTGTATTCAATGGTTACTCACCAGCCTCCTCCGGAGCCTCCACATTCTTGTTAGAACAGCTGTGCACAGGACCACCAGAGGCAGAAGTACTTTCACTTCTACATATACTGGTTTAAACCAGGCAGGACTGCTCATTTATACGTTGTGACTTTTGACAAAGGGACAGTAGTCTCTGGTAAAGCTTGTCTAACTCCAGGCACCTTATTCTGAAGGCAAGAAAGCTCTACATGGATAAAAGTGCAATGTGATGAAGCTTTGAAACCACAGCATCACCACACAGAGCAGGCTACAATGTCAATGTTAACAGCAATGAGTTAGTTTACCACAATAAAAGCTGGTTTGGCCATTTGCATCATCATTTCAGACTCCAGCCATGCTCACACCTTGCTGAGAAAGTTTAACACTAATGTGAATTTTGCGTGCTGCAGAGGCTACAAGTGCAGGATTAGCACTGTGCTACCCCCATACAGGATGCCAAAATACCTGATCTGTCTGCTCTGCATGTTCCCAGGTACATTCTTTGTGAGCTGCCAGAATTTGCCAAAGAACTTTCACCAGTAGCAACGAAAGCTTTTCACTCTCTTCCTACCATAGCTGTCAATGGCCTGTTGAAGCCTAACATCAGCCTTGCGTTATTTATGTTACATCCTCAAAATCTTCTGAAGGCCTTTTGAAATGTTTTGCAGATCAAAAGCATCTGCTCCAAAGCACTTTTTAGCTGGTCACGTTATAAAATTTGAATTTCACTTGTCTTTACCCAATTTTAAAGAACTACTTTCTGTTTTATCAGTAAACCAGCAATTAAGGTCATATTACTTGGACGCTTTACAATTAACCACATCATACTTCAATCACATGGTTCCCTGGTTGCTCCAAGTGTTAGACTAAATGCAATGATGCTCCTGCATTAAAATGAGGAAGGAGCAATGTTTGACAAAACTTTAATTAATTAAGTATGTGCCAGACCCTGTCACAGGGCCCTGCAAGCCATAACTCTGTGTGGCATCAGTCAGAGCACAGCAGCTCTTGCAGATTGTTTAACTGCTGCTTTAACTTCCTACTGCAGCAACAACTGAAGAACATTTATTTCCTACAACTATGGGATTAAAAAAAGAAAAAACTAAAACATATTTCCAACTATATCAATGAAGAACCTGTCAGAAAACTCCATTTCCTAAATTCAGATGGCCACCTTTTCTACAGAACACTTCCAACTGTAGAATTAAACAAACAAACCAGAAACCAGGAGAAATTTGTCAGCAGACCAGACCAGCATTCATGAAAATTGGCCACCAGCAGATTAAGTGGAAAACAAAAACATAAAACCATAAAGTAGAAACAACCTGTAAGATACTTTCTGGCATATTCAAATTATGAGATTTAGTGTAGCATATGGTACTCCCACATCTTATGAAAAGCTGAAAAGTTGGTTTTTTTACTGGCATCAAATAAGTATAAACTTTTTAACAGAGTTTGCTCTCCAAGAAAGACAGTGGCTTCTCTACTTTTCGGACATAACCTATTTTTGTTAAAAGTTATGACTACAGAGTCTCCATGAGACCCAGATGACATCAACTTTAGTTCTGTCTCAGAGATATCAACGGAGACAAGACATTAAGGAAGAGAGAAAGGAAGTACTATTAATCCCCACATTGGAGGATCAAAACCTGAAGCAAAGCAAGGTTAAGTGAACCTTTCTTGTTTACCCAACAAGTCTGTATCTAGCCTGGAAAACAAGTCCAAGTCTCCTAATTTCCAGTCCACCCTTTTAGCCACAAAACAGACTTCCTTCCAACTAATAAACGCTTACAGGAATTTTAGTTCGATGTTTGTAAACCGGCAAATTAGTAAATCTTTCATATTGGGAGACAGAGTACAGATGTACTTTCTGAAAAAAAAAGGAGTAGATAAAAATGCTATTTTAGATCTTCTTTTTAAGCATTTTTTTCTGTCCCTTCCCCAACACACCCTTCTTTTGCCACCACACGGGCAAATAAATTATCATCTATCTGCATAATGTACACACAGCTTGTTTCACTTGCTGCACTGTTGTAACTCTACTGACTTTATCTTCGTTCGGGGAGACAAACAGAATGATGCAAAACCCGCGAAATGAATGGCTTAAAGGGAAAACAGATGATTGCAGTAATGTGAATTAGTTTGAAGAGCTTGCAGGGAGCTGCTGAAGTGCAGCTGCCTTCTCAGGAGGTGAACAGCCATCACAGATAGCTCTGCAGACTGGAAGCTCTAAGTTTCTCCTTAGTGATTATAAGAGTTACTGTGCGTTATATATTGCCTGTAATCCCCATCATGAAAGTATAACCTTTTAGAGTCCTAGTACGGGTTTGAGCTTTACAAGGGAACAGCAGGGCCAGGTTGGAATTAAATCAATACGAATTAGTTCTAAACCGAAAAGTCACTATTAGTTGACAGGCGAAGCTATTTCACCCTGCGAGGACAGAAATGAATAAAACTGTACTCCTTTGGTTTGAGTCCCCATGTCAGAGAGATGACTCACTGGTGTCAATGGCTATAGCTCAGGTTTGACAGAAAGAGTTACATGTATCGTATTTCCAGAAAATACACAGAATTTTAACTCTTTGTTGACCTGACATCACGGTTTGCAGCGAGCCTTTCAAAGTCCTCGAGGAGTCAGTCTGGGTACAGAGGGTGCTCGGGTTCAAAGGTGAGAGCTGGCAATGCTGAAACCCACAACGTGCCTGATGCATGTCCTTAATTACTGTTGATATGATACATTTATTAACCTGCGCAACATATTGAGAATATTACCCTACAGGGTGATGTTTGTTTATATACGCAGAATACACTGTCAAGTTAAAAATAAATTTTTGTGTGTATCAAAATACCTACATTCGAACTATAAAAGCACATTCTACGCTCTGACTGGGGAATGCATCTGTTACAGCAACTGCTCGAGAGTTGCTGCGTACCTGAAAGCGGTCCGCAAGTCCTGCCAAGTCAGCGTGTATTCAAAAGAGCTTCTGAGCTCTACTCCTGTCCTGTCAGCAATGTTTCTTTCTCCGGTTGAATGGAAACCCTTGACCTAGTCAGAGTCGTTTCTGGACGTAGTCCAACAGCAGTGAACATCATTTGCAGATTTCCAGGCATCATCACTTGTGAAGTTCAAGTCAGAATCAATGGTACGCAAGTGCCATTTTAAAATGAATAATTTTAAACACTGCTAAACATTTCTATAAAACTCCTTCAGAATTCTAAATCTACAAAACAAAACAAATTGTACACAGCAGGAACACATTTTAAATGTTCCTTTGGAGGGTTTGTTCACCAGTACTTTTTATAGATTAGTTACCACGTATTTCTTTCAAAAAGAAATAAAGGCAAAAGACATATAATGGCTACTCAGCTAATCAGTTCAGGAAAAGAACTACTTTCACATCACTGCACACTAGGTTTATAGGAGGTACATAAGGGCTTTTATATGACCTCAGAGTATACACAGACAAAGTTGCCAATTTTAAATTATGCAGCATTCAGAATTACAGGTGGTTTCAATGAAGGCAGAGGATATAAGCTCTGTTAATGGGGCCGTCAAAGAGCAAGTAAAGGCAAAGGCTCATCTAGCCTAACTTCTACCCAATCACCATTTTCCTCTTGGCCAAGTATTCCCAAAGACTTGCACAGCAGAAAGCCTAGACTAGACATGGAGGACTTCGATGGAGGTTTAGGATAGATGAGGCTTTGTAACTGCACAGCAGGATAAAACTGGGACGGGAGGCAGACTTGCCCTATCTGCAGAATAGACGAAGTCAAGTGAAGAAACCTATGTTACCAAGGGCAGCATCTATTTGTGAATTGCTAGGTAACAATGATACAAAGTAACTTAAATGCAGCTCTTCAAACATATACCTAAATACCAGACTCTCGGAATCACAAAATAAGGCGTCAAAGAGCTGAAATGCAGTAAGATCAGGACAATCATTAGATGAGAACAAACAAAATTATCTTTGTCAAAGAGAGACTGAAACTGTCTTTTTTATATTCCGGTCATAAAGGAAAAAGGTTTAATTTCTGCATCCTTCAAATGTACTACAATAACAGCACCTAATCTGCATAATTTAGATGCAAGAGTTTATACCCAGTACAAATCAAAATCACAACAAAGTAGGAAAAAAGTGTTCTTCAACAGTGTGGATGAAAATCTGTACAGATTTATGCAAATAGTACTTATTTATTAAAATCCTTACAACTTACTAGTAATAAAGTGTATGAATTGTTCCTGTTTGCATGGAATGCAGAGTGGAAGGACTAGAGTAAACCTTAAGATCAGGAGCCCTGGGTTGAGCTGTACCATCCATGACCCCCTCAACAGCCAGCTCTACCACAGCCCCACAAAACACACACAGCAGTTCCTGTGGGAGGGTGGTGCCATGTACAATCTTGATGTTATCACATTTGCCCTTCTCTGCCGTAGTATGTCTCACAGCCGCATCCCTGCGGATGGCTGGACTCACTCTGAGATGCCAGAAGTGCCTTGAAACACCTACACAACAGTCTCCAACCCACGCTGCTGCTGAGCGTGCAATGCAGAGGGCAAGACCCAAGAGCGCTGGTACACACAGTGGGGCTGTGGGTGTAGCAGTGAGAGCATCTAGTTCTGTCTTCACATCACAACCAAGAAAAAGCAAATGCTGGCAGCAGGCAGCAATTTATAGGGCTTGCAAATCCCTGCTCCCTCACTCCAGGTGCCCAGAGTTTAGGGCACAGACCAGTGCAAGCTGCAAGCTTCATGCAGGGAGAGGGTAAAAGCGAATGTACCTTCCGTGGCACTACTGCAAAGTCTAATCCTTCTCAAGGGTTGTTGCTATAAAAGACCTTCAATATACTTGATCTCATTTACTTAAAAAAGACTGTCAGAAAGACTTGTCAGCAACTTCTTGGAAAGGCAGCAGAGGGAGGGGAAGCAGATTGTTAACATTAGAATATCACCTACCATCTGGATGTGTTTAACATAGGATCAGATATAAGATTTGGACATAAATTTCCAGTCCTTGGTCTCATGCCCAGACAAAACTTGAACTCAAGAACTTGAAGACATGTTCTCGTCTGTGGGATGGAGCACGTCAATAAAAGGTCTCAACACTCCAGCAATTTCACTGCATATACTTCCTTGCACTTCTTTTAAAAAATGTTAAGTGCATTTAAAAGAAAAAAATAAAAAACAAACTATAAAAAGCCAACAAACATGTACAAGCTCTACTGTACACTGAAAAAAAAAAAGAAAAAAAAGGAAGCAAAGGAATAGACAGAAGTATTTCAATCCCTGAAATTCTGCAGTTTCAAATAGTCAACTAATAAATGGACTTATTGATAGGCACCAGCTGAAAGGAAGCTCATAACTGCCGCTTATTAAATGATGATCTCAGTCCCAGTCTGCTTTTGAATAGAAGGATCAGTGTAAAATGTATGGAGGAATGGAGAACACAAGAAAGTAACCACATACTTGACATGGAAGTACTTTGAAAAGATACTTAAAATATAAAGAAACTAAATGTTGCATTCAATGGGTGGTTTATTATTGACAAACTGTGTTTTGCAGCATCTGTATAACTACAATGGATTTGAATTCCAAGACAAATCTACAATCCCCAGTGGAATTCCTTGTTTTGAAAAACAGATTATATTTGGGCCTCGTCACATTCATCAAGAATTCTCCAGTATCACCACAGCCATCAGTTTCAATAAATAGTTTCAATAAATAGCCACCAGATTCAGTAAATAGTTAAACATGCAGAAAAATGTGACTTTGCCTGAAAACCAAAGAAATTCAATTCACCTGGTCTGTCAGGTACACTCAATCCTTGCAAAGCAGCAGGACTTCTCCAACACACCGAGCACCAGCCAGAGCCTCCCTGCATCAGCTCTTCAGGTGTACTTATAAGATCATTCTTTAAAAACAACTGCAAATGAGCAGCGGAATGAAATAATTGATACTGGATAAAATAAAGGAGGGCAATACTCCTCTTGCTAGAAAACAAAAGCAGAAAATCACTTTCTGGACACAGAGACCTGGGCCTATTTCTTAGGCTCACTTTCTCCCTCCTCCTGGCAGCAGGAAAGACTTAGAGGGGGCTGAGAAAAAGCCCTTGCCCTATACCATTCATCAAAGATGCCCTACTATTTCATTAATACCTAGATGTATAGGCAGCACATGAAAGAATGACTACAGTGAGCTCTGAGTACTTTTAATAGCACTTATACCCAGAGCATATCAATGTGAAATGCAAGCCTAATACTAAGAGCAGGTAACTATGTTGGCAGTAACACAAATTCACAAAACTCAAATAAACTTCTTCAGGAAAACCAGCACCAGCCTTGCCCTCACAACTCTGCCTGTCTCTCTCCAGCCCAAACCAGCATACCCTAGGTAAGGTCGCCTCCCCTAAAAAAGACCTTTTAAACTCAAATAAAAACCAAAGTATAAAAATTTTAGTGCTTTTTAAAAAAATTAATTATTTCTACAGTTTAAATATTTATTGTAAACACTACCACCCAACACTAACACACCAGTACCCATCTGAGAAACATAATTTATGTTTTGCACTTGCCATAGTGATTTCCCATATTTATTTTCTTAAATAAATAAACAGGAAGTCAGAGCAAGAAAAAAACACATTTTTATGGATGGAAAGCATTATTTGCTGGTAAATTACTTTCTCTCCCCCTTGTTCTTTTTTTTAAAAGTGAGAGAAAGTGAAAAAGACATTTCAGATCAGAAAATGCTAAAGATTAAAACAAGAATTAAAAAAACCAAACACATCCTAACCCAACCCACAACTTCTGCTGTAGCTTTTCACCATATCCATTTCTTTACATAGCCAAATGGTGCTGCAGACGTAACTCCACCACCCCCATAATCAGCGTGTCACTTCCCAAGTCATTTACTGCCTGCAGCACTTGCAGCTTTACTCCTACATGGTGTCTTCTCTGCCACAGAAGGTACCTTTCTGCCCTGGGCAGGTAGCATATAGTCACTACCTTGTGAAAACCAAGCAAAGACACATGGTTAAGTTAAAATGTGCAAGGTCAACCGAAGGCAAGTAATAAAGCCCTGCCCTTGCCCGCTTACCTTACAGGAAAAACGATGCACACCCTCCCTGCTGTAGGAGTAGTGATGACTGAAGGATGGAGGAGAGGAAATGGCTTTTAGTAAGTTAACCAAGCCAGTGGGCACGGACAGGACGGACCTGAGGAAGGGACTGTGTACCCAAAAGCCTGTCCTTTTCCAAGTTGCACATTGCCAAAGCACACACCTGTTTGCCAAAGGAGGACATTGCCATCTGTTCAGCAGGCCACAAAGCGCTTACATTTCTGGTCAGGCTGCACATAATAGAGAAGCTGAAACATAAGCAGCCCTTTTCCCAGGTTAAGGGAAGAGCTGATAAGCAAGCACAATTTTTTTCTCACAAGAAATTTTGATGAAAAACAACATGTTGTCAGACTTTATTAAAAAGTATTTACTTGCTGAAAAAGGAAACGTTTTCACTTTGGTGGCCCAAAAGATAAATAGTCCCATATTTTCTAGTGTAACCAAACACATTTCTTACAAAACCAGAAGTTTTTTTTATAACAGCCATCTATCTGATGAACTAAGCAATGTCTGTTAAAAAAACTGACCATCTCAAATGTTTAGAGAGAATATTCTCTTTCTTATGTAGAGCTGATAGAGCAGAGTAACCTCACAGGAAAGCTCTTAAAATGCACAGATCACATTCCAAAACACTGTATACCACAAAACTTAGTTAGGAGAGTTACAACTAAAATATGCAGTTACAACCATATTAACTCTTTAACAAAGTGTGTAGCTATATACACAAGCATACGTGTGTATATATATATATATATACACACACAGAGAGGCATACACACATGTATGTCTGCATATTTCATGATATGTCCAGCCTAGGATTATAGCTGGTTCAAAAGGCAAAGTTGTTTTAAGCAAATTATCTGGAGCAAAACATTTAAACCATTATTTCTTTCCCAGCTGCTGTGACACAGAGCTTGGCTGAGCTTTATCTGAACCACAGCCTCATTGACTCCGTGGAGCTGCACTGACTAGCAAGGTTGTATTAACCTAAGCTAGATACAGACTACCTCTCAATCTCTTCCACTCTCTTATTTCTTATTATTTTAATTTTTAAAAAAGGTGTAGCAAAAATCACAAAAGACATGACAGTAAGAGCCGCCAACCCTCAGTACAGTAACACAGGGGATTAGGTCTGTAACGTACCACATGAATAATCATGGAAGTTAGTGAGGTGTATAGCAAATCGCTGTTTCATAGCAGGCACTTTTTCTTAAAAAAGTTAGTATATGCCGGTATAACACATTACTGTAGCATAAAGCTTATTTTGAAACATTTTAAGATCCTGAGAGGAGAATTATTCTCTTTGTAGAGTCTGTTACTATGACAATGTAAAGCTTAGTCAGAAATCTTCTAAAGTGCATTTAAACAGCAATATTCCTCAGCTGATCTATAGCACTGATTTCATCTCATCAGTCAGCACGGGAGGCCGTGTGTGTTAGGTAGCGTGTCTGTATATGCAAGAGCAGCGTGGCAGGATAAAATGGGATCCACACTAAGAACAGCTGTGCAAGACTTCCTTTCACTACGAAAAAATATTTCCCTTCAGATGTAATATTGATGTTGACGATAGAAGTCACTATGCTTTTAAATTGAAAAGCCCTACTTGGTCACAAATTATTTAAAATACAAACACACCAGTCTCAGCTGAAAGTTCTGTTTATTATAATAGAGTACACATGAAGTACTGTGAACAAAAAGCCCATCCCATCACAGCTCATGGGAATTTTGCTACCGACTTTAATAGAGCCCAAGTTTTTCCATATTGCATCCGTATTATCCAGTTTCCTCTTATCATCACTCCAGCACAAAGTGTTTATCTTGCAGTCAAGGTACATTAAAAGTACTCATGGAAGAAAAGTACTTTTATTGTCTGTTCAGACACTTCTCAGCACTGACAAGGACTCAAGCTGCATCAGACTTAAAAGCTACAAAGCAACATTAGATCATCTCTTATTGCCCTGAAAAATCCTTCAAAATAAACAGATTGAAACAGTTTACAAAGCAACTGTCACACTACCGTTCCCACTAAGAACGCAGTGTGAAATTAGCTTGTTCTTTTCTATTGTAATTTAGCCACGAGCAAAACTGGTTAGATGTATTTGCGCTATTAGGTACGACACGCAATCATCCTACTACCCAGACCTGTTTAATCAAATTGGCTCTCCCTCATTCTCAGCTATACCCAGGGAAGCATATATGAACACAATAACTTCCGTCCCTACCCAGGAACAGGTTAAGTGCATAATATAACTTCTATTTCTATGCTACACTCTGAAATTGGAAGACCTTTCCGAATCAGGAAGAGTCAAATCAAACCAGACCCTCAGCCCTTATTCAGTGACTAAAAATTTCTGTTTATTTTCATTAAAAGCAGCAAAACCTTTAGCTGCTCTATACCATTGGCTAGACTTTAATTTGCAAAGCAGAGAGCATTGTTTAAAAGAAAGACAAATTTTTTAGATCACCTGAGACTTAAAGGATTTATCTAAAGTCACAAAGCAGCATCAATTCCCAACCAAAAATAAAACCAGTGACTTTAAGAGTACATGAGATTCCGTATCATTTAGTTGCTTTATCCTTTCTGCTTTGACAGGCAAACTTGTGCCATAAACAAAGCCTTTGTAAAATGTGATTGTTTTCCATCCTTCATAATTAGTCCGTGTATTCCCCAATTTGTCAGCTTGATATTAAAGAATAACAATAATTTTCTATTATAGCATAGTTGTCTAAAAAGCATTTAACAGTTCTTCTTTGCTACTGAATGGTAAAAGACTGCACTAATTAATTGCATTCCCTCTGTTTTATGTTTCATAAAAACTTTAGCAGAGATTTCAAAGGCACTAAAGGACATTTAAGCAGCCTACACTCACTAGAAAACAACCATGTGTGCCCTTAAAAATTTCTTCCTAAAAGAAACGGCCATAATGAATTAAGTTAGAGATTTCTGTTTTAGAAGGAATTAAAAGTTCCTGTTCAGTTACACTAACACTCTAATTCTAAAGATGCTTGCTCCCTCCAGTTTACTGGAATTAAATACACTGAAGTTGGTAACATTCCCCTCACATGAGTAAAGTCTTCCCATAAAGGAACAGGCTCATTACACCTAAAAAATTACCATACAAAACTAAACAACAGAAAACAGCTAATTATTTTTGGTTGATTTTCTAGATTTAAAAAAGTACAGATAGTAAAATTAAGAAAAGCAGGAGAAATATATCAAATATAAAACAAAAATCAAGATATATCAGTTGGAAAATTAAGATGTGTTAAAGCAGAATTCCTTATGAATAAATATTTTCTCTAATGACTGTAGTAATACCTTTTGAGGGGGTGAAGAAAGGCAGTGCAATCTGTAAGCTATTTGAGACATACTGAGAACAATGGCAGCAGACTCTTACTTAACAAAATACAAAACTGTGTATCAATATCAACCAGCTGTAAATTAATGCATCATAAAATAGGTTTCATCATGTGTTAATGCAAAGAGATAAAAGAAGGAATAGATTATCTGTGTTTTATATCCTACAAGTATATAAGATCTCATGTCAGCACCAACACTTTTCTTTCTTATATAATCAGGACGTAGGATGCCTATTACTAGGACACCTACGTAAATATTAAATTAGGACATTTATTCTTCTAAGTTATTACAGTTAAGTCACTGGAAAAAATCCTTTTACATCTACAAATCTAGCATTAATCAAACTCTCAACAGAGTAAAGCTACTGCATAAATGTATTGTGCTCATAGAGGTACTATTTAACTTTGAAGTTCAAGTACAAATACGTTTTTTTCAAAGATTGTGAAATATTTTAATCCTCATGTTGAGATTGCCATTCAAGGAGAAATCAACACCATGGCCATAAAATTGCAGCGCCTGTATTGCACAGTGGCTGTACACTTACTTGGTACACTCACTGTCAGACTGTCAGTATTTCTAATCACTGCAGTTACCATAACAAATAACTCAGGTCTAAGCTATGGAAATTATTTAGCCCCTCGAAAGTATAATTTCTAAGTGTTTTAAAAGAAAGACAGTTTGTGCCTTTTTCTGTTAGACACACTGGGTTAAAACAGACATGGTTGCTGGAGATAGATCTTCAGTTAGATGAGAAATACCGTAAGGGGGGTGGGGGTGTAGACATCTGAGAGCCAGCTCATGGCATCTCTCAAGTCACCAGGTCAGGGATTGGTTTTCTTCAAAGTGGGTTAGTCCTGCCCCTCTGAAAGCCAGGGGTTTCAAGAACTGATAAACAGCCCTGGGGCATTTAGTACTCTGGCTCTCCTCAGTAAATTGGCAGATGCTCCAGGCACAACCTTGATTCTAAGGGATTTTTTTGTCACATAGCCACGGCTTCATCCTCAATATTTTCTGCTCATTTCTAAATGAATAAACAGATAGTGTTTTGTGGCTTGAAAAAAAAAAAGAAAAAAAAATATTAGATCTCATCAGGTCGTTACTTCCAAAGAAAATAATCTCAGTGAAAGGATGGCCTTGTGTATTTGCTGAACTAACTGTGCAGCACACAGAGGAACTTCAAGGTATGTCAGTGAAGCCCAATTTTAGAAGCAAGAGCACAGGATCGCTCTGGTGAGCTAAATGCAGTAGATTAACACAGCAGAAAATTCAGAACTAAAATCAAAGGGTTTTGTAAGGTGAGGAATTACAATGCTATCTAATAAAAATACCAGCATCCCTACCTCAAAGTACCATTACAAACTTCTGCTGGAGAATTCAATATGCTGCAAGCAGATCCAGTGCTCAAAAGAAGTTACAAGCCAAAAAGCACTGAAACCCTATCAAAAATTGCTTATGTTCTCCCAGCAGAACTAACAGCCTCCCACACTCTTAACCAAGGCTGCTTCTCTCTCTGACTTGGACACAGAGACACAAAGTGAAACCAAAGCATTTTAAATACCTCAAAACCAGCTTTTCTGTCTGCATTGCCCACACAAACGAGGAGTAACTCCAAGGAAACCCATGGAATTGTTCCGCCTTTCCTCCGCAGTATGGCAGAGCAGACTATGGCACCCTCCTCTCCCATGTAAGTATTGATAAATAAAATGTGAGAAGGCTCAAACTGAAACATCCTATTGTTTGTCTCTAACAAGAGCCCCATGTTACATTACACTGACTGGCTGCATTCGTGCTTGCTACCAGTACAACACATACCATCTGCATCCTCCCTACTCTCAGCGATTGCTCTGTCTTGGAGTCACCTCCAAGGTGTGGAGAAGCAAGGTTTGTATTAACAGTCTCCGTTACAAGTCTGCACTGTAACTTTTGGGCTACAGGTTGGATGCACTGCCCAGTGAAAGCACAGAAACAGTGCAGACTGGCCTGACCCAAGGTCTTGTTTCCAGAAGCTCCCAGTAGCTGCCTCCAGTGCACAATCTGGTGGGCATCTCAGCAAGCAGAGTATTGTACTGAACAGACCAAAATCAACTTTTCCTTTTTGAACCGCACCATTTCCAGTGAAGCACAAAGCAACCATTTACAGAACTAACCAGCTGGGACCAGTCTTGATGTGATTAAACTCCTGTCTGTGCAAAACCAAAGGTCACCAAGTCAGACTGCAGCGTGACAGAGAGGGGAGAGCGTGCTGCCAGCATGACGCTCTCAGGGGGAACCCACTAACTCTGCATTTCGCACTACAGGATACCTTCTGCCTGTATCAATTCTGGCAATAGACTGCAAAACACATCTACCTTAAAAAGTTTCTTGTGGAGAAGAGAAGACGGTTGGGTAAACACCTCAGCTGGAGCAAAGTACTGGATTATTTGTCACTCAGCATGGCTGTGCAATTTTAAAGGTAAGTCCAGCGTCAGGATTTTATCTGTTATTATAACAAGGCTTTGCCCATGACACAGCTTAATTGCATTCAGCTTTGTGTACACACTAGGATGAAGTCTGTATTTAATAAACTTTGCCACAACACCTCATCAGGAAATATGCTTATTATAGACAAACTGATTGTAACTATTTACGTTTTAGCTTTGTCAAACTCTGCAAAACAAAACGAGCTATATCAAGAAAAACTAAACAAGACATTTTTATGCTGGTATAGCAATGTTTATATCAGGGCTTTCATCAGTGTAAGGTGATAAAGACAGAGTTAAAGATCCTTGTGCTCTCATACCTCTTACTGCTGTGAGACAAAAGTAATGAATGCTGACTTGGCCAGGGTAAGGAGCAGTCCGCTACCCTAAAGAGCTTATAAACTACATCAAGAATTACAGAAGGAAAATGAAAGTGCTACTTTTAGTCCACTCTTGGGAAAAAGGCCACAGGTAAAGTGACTTAGCCAAGGTGAACTCAAAGCACTCTAGCTGAAATGAAAACAAGACTAACTGTTCAGCTTGCTCAGGTATTGATCCACATGACCTAACCTTTCTATGCTGTCAGAGAGCAATTTTAAAGGCATAAAATTTCAGCTTTGTACCTTTTATCTTAGGAAGGTTCCTCTTTTATCAAGAGCAATACATGACATTCATTCACAGTGGATAAACAGTCTGAAGAAGAGAAGATATATAATCATTTCAGCAAATGATGAATCACTTGCAAAACATTCTTCCCCTTTACTATTTTATTGGGAAATGCAACCTTCCTAGAAGTCAAAATACCAGTATCATACACGTTGACGCTAATGGCAACATGTTTCACACTGGCATCTAGTCTTGCCAACAGCACTGTTAACAACCCAGGGAAACAAAACAACATGTACTTCAAACACAACAGGCACAAACACACAAAACAGGCCAGAATGCTGGGTAACATGCCTATTAAAAAAGTAAAGGCTTTTACAGTGCATAACCAGGTGCAAGGTTGGATTAAGTCAGGAGGAGATACTAACCCTGTCCCACTTTCCTGGTAAGTCTCCCAGACAGCTCTGCACTTTGAAAGGCAATTTGATGTGACACAACTTTTGACTCATTTCAGGATTTCAAGGCCATTATGTCACCTATGGATGGGGTTGTGATTGCTGATGGATGCGATTAGCACATACTAATAGGCTGTCATTTCTCCTCTGGGGTCAGAGATCAAGTGCTAGGATTGCTTCTAAACCAGTGAAATGCTGTGGCACACAGAAGCCACAGACTAATCTCCAGGACAATATGTCACTATTGCAAACAACTCCTCATCTCACAAATAAACCAATAAATTAAGCTATAAGCCCTCCCTGCCATGGCATTTTCCACACTACCTACATGGTAAGTTGGGGGCCAAATTTACCAATTCTTATGCCAGTGTTTCTGCCGCACACTTACAAAGTTAACAGACGCACACTGCACTCTTGAAACAGAAGTAGCTCCTGTTCCAATTCTATTGATGCCTTGCAAATACTGGCTTCCACACACAATCCCAATCACAGGGTGCAGCAGTCAAAGCCAACATTCCTCTAAACATTTTGAATCTGGGAATTGAGCACTCTCCCCTTCCTCTGATGATCATTTGCAACACTGCTTTGCCTTAAAGTAGGGCACTGTAAAGCATGGTGATGCAAAACAAAAAAAAAACCCAGACTAACGCTGCTGTCAGAAATGGTCAGGATCAGTGCACACATGGTATGGTGGGCATCTCCTCCAATTTCTGCTTGCCAAACAGAACACCAGCTCGGCCAGAGCATGATGCCTTGGAGGCTTCATTCACGTACTTCTAACATTTTTATCTGCCAAGATATTTTCAAGCTATTTCTTTCTGGAGTGTCCTGAAAGGAATATATCAAAACATAAGGATTTTTCTTGAGGTTTGAGGTCTGCTTTAAAAATACCACTGAGTTCAGTGCAAGTCTTTGTTAAGCTCTAGCTTCAGCCTTTAGGAAAAACACGAATAGAAAGATAATTTAACGCTTGCATATAACTTCTCAAACAAACTTGTGCCTGTCCTCTGCTGAACATTCCTGGGACAACACTACTAACAGTTACAAAATCTTCACACATCGGATCACATAATTACCTACCAATAGAGAATATCCATGAATACACTTACTAAGTGCTATATTTTATGCTTTCAAATTGTTCTTGTTTTCTGAGTGTCAAGATCTCAGCTGATGTTTTCCTGAATATACTGTGCAGTCAGGTGGTAAAAGGACCCTTCCTATACATTCTTCTTAGCTGCTGTATTGCTACTCCAAAAGACACCTGTTTCCAGGACTGATCCCTGGGCACAGGCCAAACGATACAGAACAACTGATGTCTGCACTGATCAGAGCTTACCCCTTCCACTGATTAGTTACTACCAAATGACCTATGTGAGGAACACAACCATCCCCTGGACCCTACATGGAGCCTCTCATACCTGGTGACACATTTATTATCTTTTGCACGCTCCCCTCCCTCCCAACAAAACATACAAACCACTCTAAAAGCTGGGTGATAGCCTCCCCATAAAGTACCCACTGCGATCGAGTGCTGTTGGGGTGGTGCTATGTTAGAGCAACAAGGAGATTCCAGTGACCTGGAAACACACAAAAGCATTTTTCTTTTTCAGATACTGCTAATCAAAGAAAGAATAAGCGCTTATATAAAAGCCTGATTTTATGATTTTTAAAACCTATAAATCAATTATGTAAATGGGTTACAGCCTAATGTTTACATTCAAACCAATAATACGTGCCAACAGGTACTCTGTCTCACCTGTATCAGAAGTGTAAAGTGTACTTTAAATACATTGGATGTACCTTTATTTTAAAAGGATGCAATAGTAAATATGCATAATGATGAAACAAGCTATTATGCTAGTAGAAAAACATTTCCTCAGAGCTTCATTAACTCTGCATTAAACCAAATTAGGATATAGCAAGCATACCTACCGTGTAGAAATGAATGACATATTTGCATTTTAGTCATATTATAACTTTATACAGTTAGGCCTGACTGCCACCTTCACCTGCAATAACATTGTCACGGAAGCCAACAGAAGCTCTAAGACAAGGTCTACAGGTCTCAGGGCACGCCTGCACAAGGGTGCTCAGGAAAGTCAACCGGCATTAGTTTAATATATGACCTAAAGAAGATTAGTTAAACTATGTGGATGCTTTCCTTCAGAATTAAGGTGACTTTAATATGATTTTGTTACTTAAGTTTGGAAGTGAAGTAAACTAAATCAAATTAGGCTGCTTTAATAGTGAAGAAAAGCGCCCACACAGGGTTTTGATGCATGGCAACAAGCCGCTTTAAAAATTAACTCATATTGTTCTTCCCATGTGTCCACTCATTTACAAATCCTTTAGGAAGGTTATAGTTTTAAAAATATTAATCTGATTAAATGAAATTTCACTTTATCAAATTACATAATTACGCTTGCTAGTGTGAAGAAATCACTAAATATTAAAGCCAGCTCCCTGGTAACATCAACCAGCTTCAGAGGAAACAGAGTTTTTGCTGTAGTACTTCAGTGAGTTTTACTAAAGGATTACAAAAACACTCGCCCCTTTTTAGAATTTCATGAGTGACATCCAGTGTGGTATTTCAGGGAGTGGAAAGGGGTGTTTGAAGCACCTTTGGTTTTGCTTTAAGGTAGAGTAACTTCATGAGCAGAGAGCACATTCCATATCCACTAACACAAAGCACATTTCCAGGTATAATAACACCTCTAGCATCTTACATGGCCTTCCATGCAGAGTAATTCGGAAAAATAAAATAATAATGGTTAAATCGTTACCAAACAGCTCAGAGGAAAAGACAAGGCAGTTAAGTAAGGCTGAAAGAACAATTTGACATGTACTATCTCAAGAGAACTGCACCAGTGGATAATGTATCTTATAATTCCTCTTGACAGAAAAAGAATGAGGGAAGATGAATCCAGAATGAGCGCTAAGGTAATATTGAACACTCCAAAAGCACCACTAGCTTTTTTTCCCAAATCATTTTAAACCTCAGTCAAATACTTTCCCTTCTCTCACGTTTGCACAGAAAGTCTGCAGACACCATTACACTAAAGGTGGAGAGGTCTCTCAGTAGAGCTATAAAAGAAACATTTCTTCACAGAACAGATTTTAACTATGCAGGGCATATATATCCATTTTTATAGTACCTTATTACAACACATGCATCTGTCGATCTCCAACTGTACCAGAAGATGCATTGTAGGGACAGTCAGATTTCTTAGAGAGAAGCTAATAATAAGAAAGTACCCTCAGGTAGCCCTTGCACTCCTGAACAATAGCTTGTACCAGGACATTCAGCTCTCAGCAGAACATGACCAGAGCCACCATTACTGTGAGGAGTAAGGTCTTATAGTTACATGCTTGTGCTGCATCATGAAGAAATGGGGCACAACAGCACATAATTAGGTACATCACAGAAGTCTGGATTTTCTTCAAATATTCCCATAATAGCCACATTCAAAACTAAGCTATCAGTTAGATGGATCTAAATGGAGTCTGATAGAAGTTAGCAGCGCTTATAACAAGTAAACTAAAACTAGTGGGCTTAAAAATATTATAATACCCAAAATAATAATTAAAAAAATAAAAATCAGTGGTTTACAAGTTTTTCTTCTTTAGACCTTTGTGGTTCACTGAATTAAGAACAGGGGGCAATTTCAGCTTTACAGACGGTTTTCAAACCAAGTGTTTAAGATGTGGCAGATGCACAGTTAATGAAAACATGTTTGAAGTTGGTATGAGAATCAAAAGGAAAGAAATGTTACGTTAAAAAGGAGAGAGTTGATCTAAAGCTGCAATTAAAAACATGAACTCAAGGGAAAGAGTTGAGTTTATAGAGGAAACATTATACACAGAATTAAGATCAGTATTACAATTTTAGAAAAGAAGCAAGCTAGATAAGTAGCAGCATATAATAATTGAGTATTTACACAGCTGTAAAACTCCTGCCAGAATTTTGAGTACACATGTTTGGAATGGATGCAGAGGAAATCTTCTCCACCTGATCCTGCACAACAATTTACTTTATTGCCTGGCTGCTCTTGGTTCCTACAAGAACACCTGGAAATGTTCATTAGTTTAAGCTTAGTGCATCTGAGTAAACTAACAATCCAAACTGCCAATTTATTCAAATGAAAAAAAGATTACCAAAGAGACTATTAAAGCTTAATAGAAGAAAATATTTAATTAAAAACTAAAATGGAGGACTCTTTTGCTTAAAGGCCCGGAAATGGAATTGGTCCCACCTGGGTGTGTTGTAGCCTGGTACTGGGAAGAATAACTCCACTACCTTGCTTGCTAACACACTGTGAACAGAAAGATGAGCTGACAGGGAGCTGGTTTCACAAAAAAAGCTTCTGGGAAAATAAAGTGCTCGATGTGCTTCTACTAACAGGCTGACCATTTCCTTAATTAATTAATTGGTCCTGGCTTATCAGTAGACCGACTTATATTTGTCTTATCTTCAGATGCTTCCATAATTTATTAATTTAGTATGTTTATTAGACATGAAAAACAATTTAAACTTTCTCAGGTTTAGACTTGTAATAACCTTAGAAATACTTAATCATCACTGTTACATTTAGGGTTAAATGCTTAATACAAAGTATTTTCTAGAGACTAGTGATAATGTGTAACACATAGATGAAAATTAAGTGGGTATCGCAGGAGATAAAGAAGGACCTGCTCACACCTACTATATTCTTTACCTTCTACTCACAATAGCTTACACTCAAAATAAATAGTACTAGTCATTAGTACAGCATTCAGCCACAGGGGTCAGAACGGTCAACTCATGCTTACTCATTTCTCCCCTACCACCCTTGCAAAAGCTATCTGTGAAAAATGCAGCCAATGGACATCAGCAACTTCAGTCTTAGCCACTTAAAACAAAGTGGTAAAAGTTTTAAGCAAACACTGGACACACTCTGTTGTGAAGCAACTACAGGAGAAGGCAAACACCCTTAGCTTTCCTGGAAAGACTGGGATGCTTCAGAAGAGGTTTGCCTGCACAACAGCTGGTATAAACTTCCTAATACAGTCACAACCAAAATGATAGGGAGTTTTCCCAGTGAACAAACTTGATTTCCTCCTCCTCTTTGCCACTTGCTCCCGGTATCTGCCATAACTAGGACACATTCCCTTGTGTGTCCAACTCCCCTTCTACTTCCCTGTTGGCACAACAGAAGGAGAAGGAAGCCCTGCTGCCCCTGCACATTTGATACGCAGCTCCAAAATGCTCCAAGGGCAACTCTGCAATTCCTTTTCCTACATCCACGCTCTCTTCACAGTCCCAAACCCAAGCGCAGGAAACATATGTTGGGGCAGAGAGCAAACGCTGAAATATATCCCTGCAATCTCAAGGAAGCAGGTGGTTCCTCACAGATCATTGCCAGTTCCCGCATTTCAGAGCAGTCCATGGCCTGGGTGTGGCAGAGGTATAATCAGTCCTTAAATATCCTTTTCTTCTCTGCGCTGTTCAGCCCACACACAGCAAAGCCTCCATTTCAGTATGTCTGGTGACACCACGGTAGCAAAGACACACAAGTTTCCTGTTTTCATTGTTTAGCACACTTTGGCAGCGATAGTCTCAGAAACAACCGATTCAGGTCATTAATCAAATCAACAGAGAGCTGGCTAACAATCTGTTTTAACTCAGTTGGCAACTGATAGCTGTCTACATCTCTGAATTTGTGTAGCCCCGATTAGTTTTAATCAGCTGCACAGCCATTAAACCATCCTTCTTGTTCTCCAAACGAAGGAGACAAATTCTGGGAATTAAACTTCTGATGAGCACAGTTGCACTCGCTCGTTTAGGAAGCCCTTAGTGAGACTACTCCATGTCTGTCACTCAAAATCGGCTGTTTCCTTCAGCATTGCTGCCAGTAAGTTGTTGACAAATGAAAGCCAAAGGGGAAGACACACAAGGCAAGTGGACATCCAGATATGGTAAAATCTTTAGACCTTGAACACAGTCCAAAAATTATTCTTTTACCAACATGAAAACACATCTCAGTTTAGGCCAGAAAACTTAGATGAGAGCTCTATCTTTATATGATTTAGAAACAACACGCGTCTGTCAGTCTCAAGAGAAACACACTCCTTAAAAGAAGCAAATTAATAAAATGTTATAAACTACTACTAGTAACAAAGACTAAAACAAAAAATATTTTTTAAATAATCAAAAGTAAGTTATTCCACCTTACCAAGCATGCCCTACTGCAGGACTGTGACCAAATAGCTCTTCTATTTCCAAATACATGAGACATGCAAGCTATAAATAAACAAGTTCAAGATGTGCATCGATACCACAGACGCTACCCGCTCGCTCCACTGTCCCTTACTCACTACAGCTAATTTCTGACATTGTCTTTTTCTTCTTTCCCTTTGCAGGCATTAAGAGAGTGAAGGAAAACGATGCAGCCTGTCAAACACTGTCAGGTACATTAGCACTTGTCTTTTACTCACTTCATATCATTTCTCACCCTGGATTTCTTGTATTCGAGTAGTGCATCCCAGTCAGTATCAGTTCATACATCACACTGGAGGATGAGAACTCCCTAGATCTCATGTTAAGATACTAGTTATTCCTCAGAGACTATTATACACATGCTTGGGCATTTTAATGATTATTATTTAATTATTATTACTTAATCAATAAAATGCAGGTGAGAAGAGGCTTATCAAATGGCCAATATCTACGCATTTGAAGCTTCACTTGAGCCACTGAGGTCTTTCTAGAGGTAAACTATTTCATGTACATATTAAATGGTCTTACTGTATCCTGACCATGAGAAACAAATATTCTGCTTTGGAAAGTTGCTTTCATGTGTAAAAATCTAGGTACTCTACATGAATGATACCACTGTTACTATGATCAGCAAGTATACGATGGACTTCCACACCATAAAATTCACAGGGTCAGCCTGTGTATTTATGATCTGTTTTGCAGTCTTTCAAAATGCTTGAAGTTAAGACACGAATGAATGCAAAATAAATGCAAAATCTTTGAAAACAAGCATCAAGCAGCCAGTCACAGTGTAAACACATTTTAAAGTCATGACAGTAAAGTCCCTCAGAGTATGAGTAAAGACAATGTTTTTGTTGGAGATTAACTAGGACTTCTTGGGAACTTCAGATTAAAAGAAAACTATGCAAATAATTCCAATCACCATGTAGATATGTAATGTGAATCCTGCTCTAAAACTGGAAAACAGCTCCACTCTAATGTTGCAGCATCACAATAATCAGTCACTAAGTATACAAAAAAAGTAATGTAATGGTACATATTTTACAAGAACGTCAGCTAAAAAGAAAAATGTTTTAAAAAAACCCTTCTACATTTGCATATAATTGAGCCACGATCAGATGAAGCCACATTCAAAGTCCTACCATTCTTATGTAATGCCATCAACCAAAGAAATTAGGTGAGTCATTTAAGGTCTTCCAGAATATAACATTAATTTCCACTAAACAGGTCTATTAAGCTTTAGAGGCAAGGAGCACAAAAGTGTTTTACATCCTCAGCTGTACATTCCTCCTGAACTTACATCCCTCCCTCCTCCTTTCCTCCTGAAATGTCAGTGCAAAGGGGATGCCTATGCAGCCTCCGGAGAGTTTCCTTGAATTTCTAAGAACCCATCCGCGTGCTTCTGTCAGCACCGTGCCCAGCCCAGGCAAGTACATGGTGTGTCTCACAGATGCTGATTATTTCAGGCTCAGCACAAACTAATTGTGGTATTAAGTCTTAAGCCTTCTGATCTCACAGATACCTCCCACCAGAGCCATGCCACAGAATTTTAGTGTTTACAACAGGAGAAATTTCTCAGAAATTATTTTAAATTGAATGCTATATAGTTTCATTTTAACTCACTTCAGGTGCGCATCTGCACAGATGACAGGAATGCCCCCCTTCAGTCTTCTCTCAAGCACAGAGGACCAGGCTTGGCCTGCCTCCATTGCCTTTTCCATGAGCACTTTAGGAGAACAATTTATATCGCTTGAAGCTAATTGAAATCTTGAATTCAAGTGATATTACTGAAAATTCTTGGAAATGAGAACTGAACTTGCTAGACTTTGAACTAAATCCCCAGTTGTACCACAAGTTACAGTTACCTACAGGGAGAACTACTACATAACAGAGGCCCTACGCATCCAACGCAGCCCCAAGATCACATATTAAGTACACTCTGCTCATTAACAGTAATTTGAAGAAATTATCCATCCAATAATTTGAAAATGTACACATTTGATTCTCTGCAATGGGTGACATTCAGACCTTAAAAAGGACAGCAAGCCAAATTCACTGACGAGACAATTTGGAATGACTTCTGAGGGTTTGGCTCCATGTACCTTCTAGAGGCAAATCTATAACATAGGAGGCCTGCAGGTACTTTGAGGTTTTAGTAGCTACCAAGCAGTGGGTGGCAGAGCCCATAGGTGCAACTGGTTATTTGTTTCCAAGCTTAAGGGGCACACACAGCTTCAGATTATCATGCATTTTTGCTGAGAAAAGTGGGCAAACAGTTCTAGAGAGCGCCGTGGTACCTCATGGGCAAATGGAGATACTACTTATACATTTATGAAATGTGTTATGAAAATTCATGTTGTTTTCCAGAACCCTGGTATGAAGGACTCCACCAGATCTGCTAGAAAACCTGGCAGCAGTAAACCAAACAGAATTCTAAGGGCAATGAACAAATAAATTAAACCCAAGAGGGTTTTAGGCCATGTCTAAACTAACCTCAACCCATGCCCACCCATTGCTGAAGGCACTGCAAGTATTCCCAGTAAAGCCTGAGGCCTTTCTAGCTGGACAAACAGCATACTTAAAAACTTGACAGTGGAGTTGGAATTTAATAGCCTTATAAATCCGCTGGCTTCATAGCTTACTAAATAAGTTCTGCTACTGAGGAAGTGAAGTGTCTCCAAAAATAGTAACATTTTATCTTAAAACATTAAATCGCAGTCTTATATCCATATAACCTCAGGATCCATACTTCATTTAGTTTCTTAAGTGCATGCTTTTGTGTGTTAACAGCATATGTGAAAAATGATAAACACATTAACATTAAATGATAAATACATTAACATTTCCAGTGTTAAAGGAGAAACCTCAATGTAAGAATCTTGTATGTATTTGAATGGTTAAGTTTTTTGCTAATATGTTGAATTAACACTAGGGTGGGGTGTAGCTTTGGTTTGGTTGGTTTTTTGTATAACTTATTATCCATTCACCTTCAAATCTTCACAGCTGTTTTAACAAATCTCACTACAAATCCCCAGACACAAAAGAACAGATACTGTTCCTCTAGAAACAAATCTTTTTTTTTGTTACTAATGCCATAGCAATCACCACATTGACACAGACCAAGTATAAGCTATTTAATAATGCCCATGGTAGAGGAGACAATGAACTATAAATGAATTTGATCCCTTCACACCTTCCTTCCTTTATCCTCCTCCGCAATGAAGCTAATACCCAGAGCCATGTGAAAATACACTTGGCAACTGCATGGCTGAAGTTGCCAAGTTTCAGAATTAATTTTTCCCATCTCGGCAACAGTAGCAGGAACACTATCACACGGGTTTTGGTCATTTCTGGCTATCCCACTGAAAGCACTGGATTCGGTTGTACATGATTGCTGGGGGTGCTTCTAGCATTAAAAAAAAAAAAAAAAAAAGCAGATCTACTCAAGTGGTTTTCAATTAATCAGAAAAAATATTTACTTGCTACAGGTTAAATTTCAATTTTTGTTATAGCACATGAAAGACAACTGTCCTATGTTTTAATCAACCTTAATATCCACAGGTTTGGGTAGGGTAGAAATGCCCTGTTTCTGTACTGTGAAGACACTCATCAAGATGCCATCCTCATTTGCATGGAGAATACTTTTGAAGGTGGGTCCCAGTCCCTTTTCTACCAAGTGTAATCAATTTAAACTTCAGAGAATTTTCTTAGAAAAATAAGCAGGCTGGACAAATTTTGCCCTAAGCTTATAACTCTGCAAACCTTATACTTTTTATGGCATTCAAAACTGTTCCATCCCTGCACTGTAACAGATTGAATTACAAGTTAAAAGTTACATTTGCTAACTTTAATTCCCTTTCGTGTAGCTTTTGGGAGAGAAGTCATCACAAGCCCCAAGATATTTGATCACCCCACCTGGCTAGCGTTCATACCTTCTTTGCAGAATCATCTTTGATAGCAAGAGACCACAGCTGTACGCCCCATTTACAAATGAAGCTGGTCTTTGTCTGTATAAAACACCACAATGTCAGATCTCGTGTTTTAGCATGTTTATAGGTAACCAATACATTTTTTTTGTCTGATGTGATAGGACACCAAATAGGATGTTGGGACCCTTGGAGTAGCCTCACTGCTTGGTGAAAGAGATGGAAAGTGAAAGACAGCAAAGATGAAAAACCAGCAGAAACACCACATAGGACAGCCAACCATTAGAAAATGCAGCCACCAGCTTTGATAATGACATTTTCTGACATACCAGACATAAAAGAAAAGCCTTACATGTCGGCTTCTTCATGCTAAAAAAACTTATCAAAGTTACAAATGAGAGTTAAGTATAATAACCTTCTTACAAATGAGAGTTAAGTATAACATCTGTCTCTGCAATACATGGAGAAATGTTCTCCCTTTTACAATACCATACATAAACATGTTAATGCAGCGTTGGTCAATGCACTCACCATATTTCATGGAGGCAAGGAACTTGTTTGAAAGTTACAGCTCTCACAGCTCAGAATTTAAAGTTAAAAAATTGCAACTGCTGTGCAGAATACATGCATCTACATTCTCCAGAAGTTCTCTTTGTAACCATATAATGATATCCATCAAATGGATGCTCCAGAGCTAACAGCAAGCAATTAAAAATCCTCTGCCCTGGCTTACAACAGAAGCTGCACAAGCCAGCAGCGCTGACCATGTGTGACCAATGGCCTTGCCGGGGGACAGAAGCTGAACGGGCCAAGAGGAGGTCTCAGAGCTTGGCCAGTCACTGGAATCACATGAAGGATGTTGAGAGCCACAAGCAAGAAGCAGAAGCTGGTTGAAGCCACAGGATTAAAAAGATATCACCGCTCTCCTCTCTTCACTCATCTGCCAAACCAAAGCCAAGTTGGTGGCACCCAACTCACAGAGCCTCCTAACAGTGCTCACACAAATCGCAGCAGAGAGGAGATTGGACTGGCAGTTACATTTCTAAAGGCCAATATTTGTATGCTACGGGACTTCCACACCGACAGGCTAAATTCATTTGATAGCATGAAAAATCCTGTATTTCATTAAACCATGGCACAGGTTCTAGAATTCTAGAATTCTAGAATTAGGCACTGCGTTAATTCACTCTTCAAAGTAGCTAACAAAAAATATACGAATGCATTACAGGCATTTTTCTTCCTTCCCTGTTAAAGTGCTCTAAGTACAGAGGAATATTTTTCCCCAAATATTTACTTATCACGCCTTTTTCCTCCTTCTAGGTTCTGTTTATTTTCATTTGCATGTAACAGATGAAATATTTAACTTCACAGTGTAAACAATATATCAAATACATCAAACGCTGGACTAAGTGGGCCAAAATAAATTGGAGATGGCTTGCATTCTCTTTATTGCTACTGTTATGATCTCCAAACGATAGCACAATCTCTCATTGCAAAATGCAGTGGAGAGTTTTCCTAGCTAGCTGGAGGGATAAAAGCAAACCTAAGTCTTCTCATTACAGCACCCAGACAATTTGATTTAATCCTGATTAGACCATTCATTCTCAGGGGCTCCACTACAATATCACATACATCTTTATAATCTGTCTTCTACCTGTATGGCAGTGAGGCTCTTCATTCCAATAAATGGAGCTTTAATTGTGTCTATTGGACATAAAAAGCAGTTTTCACAGAAATAAACAATTACTCAAGTCAGCTTCTCACAGACCAACTCTGGTCTTATATTTCTTCCTCTTGAAGCAACCCCAGACCTAAGGCTTACTCTTACAAGGCCCCTAACATTGAGCTGAAAACAGATCTTTAATCGAACAGGACATTTTAATAATCATGTCATTGACAAATTAATTTTAGTGTGACAGATGCTTTCCACAGCAAGTATACAAGAAAGCCCTGCATACACAAGCTACAGAATTTAAACAACATAAAGCATGTTTGAAAAATGTTATTTTACACTATCCTCGCAGCTACAGTGGCTGTGTTGTAAAATAGAAAGGAAGAATGTCTTTCCTGCCAAATCAGGAAAATGTCACATATATTTAATGCACTTAAAAGAGGTATCCAATATTGTCCTCATAGCAGGCAATTAACGTCTCACCCACAATCCTAGATTAAGGCTTAATACACTACTTATCTCTTGAGCTACATGGAATGTAACTGTTATTACATACCCAAGCGAGTAACAGCATCAAACTGTAAAAAGTGGAAACACTCTGAAACCTAGTTACGTTATCACACTAATTTTCCACATTACAGAGACAACAGCACTAACTGGAACATGGATATCAAAGACTTGTGCGCTGAGAGTCTGTTTGTAAATACACAAGAACAGTTCAATATTTCTAATTAAGCAGAGATAAGAAGTGCCACGAACTAAAGGAAATGCCTTTGGCAGCAGCTTATTCAATCATATTTCAAAAATATTGTTGAAAATCATCTCTGATGATCACTAACTGCCACTTCTGAAACCCGTAGCACATTCAACCTCATAGACAACAACAGCAAATTTCATGCTGACATTACGTGTACTTGAAACTTTTGATTGAACAGTTCAGCTTTTGTTAATTGTACAATATTCATCAGTTAGCTGAGTCAGGTGACTGACTGTTGCATGTCAATTTAACCTATGGCAAACAGACAGAATGGTAGATGGTACAGTTGTAGTCTAGGCTAACAGCATAAATCATTCTTCCAGTCTTTTTAAAAGTTCCCCCTAAGACCTTTATGCACATTATTTTAGCAAGAGAATGCATTTCTACTGTGGATGGACAACAGGGGTAACTGATGTAGGTAACATCCTTAAATGATCTTTTAAGTTGACAGCATCAAGAAACAGAACTGAGTGAACAAATTTCCATACATAAAACCATTCACATCACGTATGTCATGTAACTGATGTGAAAGCACAATATTAATTTTAAGATTTGTGGATGTGAACTTCTTTTTCCCAATTATGTGAAACCCTGTGAGTATGGTAGATATTCTGGAAATAATATTTTATTTTAGTTAGGACAGAGTTGAGTGTGGCTCAGAAGACCGTCACTTCTGAGAACGATGCAAACACAGAATGAGTATCAACACATGCTATTAGGAACGATATTTGTGGAATTAATCCTGTATTTGTGCAACTTCGTAATCTCCTTCCCTCTGAAGCTAATGAACATAATTTAGTAAGGACATACCATGCCATTGAAGTAACTGGACTGAACACCAGATGCTTAAAAGCCTGGAGTTTAGGTGATGTGAAGAAATGCAGTGGTTTTGCCTTCTCTGAACCAGATAGTGTGGAAATAAACTTCAGAAGATCAAAGCCTCATTGAACACGACAGTGGGCAGCGTTGAGCTCTGGCAGTGAGACCCTGAACCCTGTACAGGTACAGCAGCTCCCTGCAGAAGCATCAGGAAGGTTACAGAGTAAGTCACAGGAACAAATCGCTTATGAGAGTAAATACCAGGAACTTGTCACTTTTCACCAAACCTAGGAAGCATTGGACACAAAATACTGTACTATTAGTTCTAAATGGAGTAACTCCTGTGCTTAAAACTAGCTTAGGTCAGGCTCTAATCTAGTTCTTGCTACACCACTGGACTAGATCTCTGTCATCAGTCTATATCCAAAATGGCATTTAAGCCATTTCTAGGGTGATGAACTGACGATACCCTGTACCCATTATGAGCGATATGGCTGCTCTGAACACCTTAGGGGAACAAGCCAAAGAAACCAAAGGAAACCAAAACCCATATACAACAACAATCATCACACACACATACACACACACAACCAAAACCTCCCAAATTATGAAAACACTTTTACTTCATTCCCCTGGATACAATCACAGGACATGAATTCGCAAAACTGTCAAGTCTTTCTTTTAGGCACCTAGAACTATGATAATATGGAAGTAGATTCACTAATCTGACATATTTGAGGACTTTGCGATACTATATTATAGTTGCATATGAAGGCAAAGGATTTCACACTGCATCGAGAAAACAATGACTGTGTTCTTTTGAGCTGCTTTTGCTAAAACAGGAAAGAACTAAATTATGGCTTAGAAGTGTAAGGCAGGCCGGGCAACAGACTCTATCTTTCTAAAGATAAAATAGCTACACTTAAAAGGCCAAGATTGGTCTCTGTCCCAAGTGAAAGAATAGTTGCTAGAAACTTAGAACATGAATTGAAACTCAAATGTAGACTGGCCTAGAGAGTATCCGTGACACAATCAGGAGACAAAAATTCATCAGTTAAGATGCAGTAGTCATCTCCTAGATTGCAAGCAGTCTCCAAAATACTCCACACCTCTTCCCGATTCTTCTTTTCTTTCCTCTTCTACCTTGTCACCTAGATTGTATATAGGAAAAAAAAAACTGAAAGTGCTTGCTGTTGAACAAGTAGTAACATTTTTAGTCCAGAACATTAACGACAAATGTAATTTTATTCTTTTATTCTGCCAAAACCATCTAATTACTTATTGAGGGCAAAGTGGAAGCACCCCAGCTTGTTATTACAAAGTAAAAATTCCAATGTAATTTTCCATGTGCATTTTGATGCCATTGCTCCAACTAAACCTTGAGGATTTGACTTCACCATTCTAAATCATTATTTTCTCTTATATAAAATAGACATCTTCATAAAGGTAAAAAATTGTATTGCAGGTATTAATATTTATTTGAAAGCACATGAGGATAAATGAGATTTTAGTTGCTGGCAAAGAAAATTGCTCACTTAAGCTTTCATGGAGCCACAGGTCATTTATTTCCTTAAAATTCCTTTTAGCCTAAATGTAACTTCAATATCTTTAAGTCAAACTGGCATTTTAAAACACTTGGCCTTAGCAATGGCATTTAAAATAATGTGGGGATAATTACTGACATTTACTGTGCTGTAGTGAGAGCATGCAGAAAAAGAGCAAGAAGGCATTTGAGCTACACTGATGCCCAATAGCTCAACAATATTATTAGTGTCGGTACAAGGCTGCGTTAAATCTGATACTCCACATCCATTCCAAGTTTGTAGACACTCAAGGAGCACTTATCTTCCAGTAAATAAGAACTCAAACACTGCTCAAAGTACTTGAGGATGCATATTATAAACTTGATTCTGGCACTGTTCAGGATTACAGATACAAACGATACAGCGTACTGCTCAAAGGAGTAAGAGTTTTGCCTTGGTATTTGTAGCCTGAAATACCAAATAACAAAAAATATTTGCAACAATGCTGTCCACAGAGCAATCAGCAATTTTATGTTAAAGTAAACAATTATTTCTACCATTTTGACTTGGAAAGTTACCTGGAAGTCTCCAAGTAGAACCTGTGCCATCAATTGCTGTGGCTTTTATAAAAAGCCCTGCTGAAATTATTGTAGAATACCTGAAATCCACCTAAATCACTCAGGAGACAGAGATCATTTTCTGCTCGTCAACAAGATGGAGCTCTTGCAAACATTGGGACTTTTGTCACTACATTTCCTTCTGTAATTAATTGAGAAAGTAACATCAGCAGTGGGTGCCTTTTCTAGTGATCATCCCAGGCTCTCCTCCCCTGTATTTAACATGCATTATGCCTTCCTTTGCATTGTTTTCTTAATGCTATTCCAGCTGTTAAAAACGACACCTTCCCCACCCTCCCAGAAGTTCCCTGTGCAGTTTGTTGAACTCTCTGAAAATACTCCAGAAGGAATTCCCTATTCATAGTACCCCAGGAGTTCCTGTTCCACTGCTTATCCCATAGACTGCAAAGAGACAGGGACCATATCTTTTTTACCTTCCGTTTCTCAGCACACGGTAAGTTTGCCACTTGTGAATACTTTGGTACATGGAGCCAAATCCTTTTACTGCCTTAGAACTGATGCAAGTCTTTCAGGTCTCCAAAAAAGCCAGAATCATTCTCCCTGCCACTCAAAGGAGACATCCTGCTACATGATTTTTACCTTAATTTGGCAGCAACATTTCCAGCAAACACTTCCAAGGACTGTTTATTTACAATGGCATTTTAAAATGTTAAACATTTGAGGTATTGCTCTCTGAACACAGACATACATTTCAGACAGGCTATCTGGAAAATAATCACTTAATTTTCAAGGTCCAATTATCTCAAAGTTAATTCTTTTGGAAAAACACTTTAAAGGACATCAGTGAAGACAAAATTTCCCCCAAAGCTTATCAAAAGCCCTGTAAAAGATGACTCCTTTCCTCACTCAGGGTGGTAAAAGCTAGAAGAAGCAAAAAGCACTGTGCTTTGGAATGTGCACTGCTTCTCCAGCACTTTTACACATACAAGACATGCAAGGGTGGGACTACAGGAAGGTTCTTGGGAAAGGCTCTATAAATAATAAAGTGGCAGTAGGATGGTGGGAAGGAGGAAGACTTAAGAGCACACTGACTTTTATGGCAATTTCTTATAGGGTTCTCAGCAAAAGCATTTTTTTATAAGAGTAACTGCCTTTCTGCAAATCTCTTTTACCACTATTAAAAGCAAACAACCAAACAGCCACAGTTCCTACCACCATCACACAAAAACACAAACAAAAGAACACCTTCCCTGTTCTTGCAGAGATTTGGCAGCCCTCAACACACAAACAGCCAACGAGCTGAATTCTTCTGCATTGCAAAGGTTATCCCTGGTCACAGATTCTGCCTTTGGGGCATACGAATCCTTTCCTCTTTGATCCCTCAGTATTTGGGATTGAGAACTTTAAAGGAAATAAGTGTTTGCACAGAGCTCTTCATCATACCCTGGTGAAGAGACAGAAAGGCTCATCCATGCTGGAGGATCTCCCTGCTCAGAGGGGTGACTGGGCCACTCACCCCACTCCAACTGAGAGCCCATCCTCCCCAGCAGATGCTACCAGAACAATATGCCTAATACACCATCGGACATCCATAGATGTCTGATGGGGCTGGCTGGAGACAAAGGCTGGCTGCACAGCCACATGCAGAAGGCACACAGGAAAAACCAGGGCTGGCTTGGCCAAATTGAGGAACTGGCAAGCACAAAAAAAATCAAAACATACTCTTTGAAATAGCATGTCACGTTAAGGTTTGGTTACTGGCTTAAAGACAACATGCAAGTTGGAAAATGGACTGTCTGGGACAGTAGCGAATACACTTAAATTTGCTGTTTTCCCTGGCAGCTATTGTTTATCTTGCAAGAAGTACAGGCAAATTACGCATTTCATAATAAATATCTGATTAATTGGGAAATAAATCTTTGTGTTTAGCCTAACTTAAGCTTGTCTTGTATGTTTACATGTCTACTTCTCTTTTAGCAAGTGCAACAAAAATTTCAACAAAAACCGTAACCATACACAGACGTTTCCTTTGGAACTTTCCATCAACCTTGGCCAGACAAGTCTTGCTTTTTTTATTGCATAACTTTTCTAGGAGGTAAATACATATCGTCCAGGAAATAATGGCAGAGTTATTTTCTCCTAACTTCATCAACATGGATAAAACTGTTGGGGAAGACTTAATCTCTGAAAAAATGAGTCTTCTGATGTCCCACCCAATGCTCTGCCTAGAGGAAGGTACATGAGCATGCTACACGGATGTGTTAAACTTCCACAGCTTTTAAGCGCCTGCTTTTCCTGAGCTCTAAAAAAGCTTGACAGTATGTTTACGTACCCAAAACAATCCTTTCCCAGGGAATTTCACCAATTTTATGGGCCCTGGGAAATGAAGAGCTGGAACACATTCAACACAAGCAAATACACATAGTAAAACAAGCTGAAGGCTCAAAAGGCAGAAATTTCTAGAGACGATATATAACAGAAGGCAATAGTAATTTGTTTACTATTCTTCCTACAAAAAATACAACAGCATGCTTTATAATCAGAAATATATATTGAATCTAATGGAAGAGCTAACATTAGGGAAAAGCGAAAAAGTAAAAGTGTTGCATGAACTGGAAAAATGTTTTCATTCTTGAAATTATATCATTTGGGTAATGATTATATGGAAATGCTGGATGGGTTCCAAGGTTTCTCCCCAACACCATACACTACTACACCTTCAAACTAATTACTTCCTTAATTTCTTTCTGGTAGGCATTAAAAAAAAAATCTCATCCTCAACTTCTACTGCTTTCTAAATGACTAGTGAGAAGTAGCATAATGGCCAACAAAAAAAAGCATTTAGATGGCAACTATTAAAGGAGCTCTTTACATTTGGCTCGAGGCATTAATTATTAAACATACACTAGACTGCTAAAAAAAAGTGGATTATTTGCATTGCAGTGGCACGGGATGCCCAGTCACAGGTCAGGATCCCATTCTCCCAAGCATGCAATTACGTTACAGCTGGGACTGGAAGAGAGTAGGGGTACAGCACTATATTATTTGTCGCGCAGCCTTGAACATTACAACCTGACAGAGGGAGACTCTTGGCCCCTCCGCCAAGGTTATAACTTGCCCTTTCTGAAGAAACTATTTCTTCACAGCAAAAGGGACCTTGATTTAATATTTCATCTGAAGGACAGAACCCCTATTAGGGACAGGCTCAATCTTATTTCTGTTGCATAAAAGTTAGCTATGAATTTTCAAGGACTGTATTAAAATCCTGGAATTTTACAGTACATGACACCATACCAGAGCATAAGCTTTGAAAATGATCACAAAGTGGACATTATGAAGCAAGATTCCTCTATGATTTCTATTAAAACTACTCTATAGTATCTATATTAAATACTTCTAAACAAATTTTTATTATTTCATCTGAACTGTATATTTTCACAAACTAAGCAAACATTACAGGCCAGCATATCCCAAATCTCAGGCAGCAGCCAACACAAAATAATGGAATATCTCTGTTGACTCACGCTGAATTTAAAGGTGAGGTCTTAGAAGTATTTTCAAACTATTGAAGCACCTGCTAACATCAAACTAATACTCAACTCAAAAAGTGAAGAATTTTAATTCTGTTGGTCTAGCTCTTATAGATTCATCTACAAAAGCTTTAATATTTCAAATGGACACTAATATCTGCCACAATAGCTGTATTCTGTAAACACCTTGAAGAATTTAAGTTTCATTCATTCAGCTGCAGCCATGAATTTTCTCACTTTTCCATGTCCAAGTTAAGAAATTCTTTTAAATGGACATTTTGCCTTCAAAATACAAAAAACTTACAATATTAAGGCTAGTTAAAACCATCAAAGGATGTTTTCAGTAATCATTGTTTGATGAGCTAAAGACAAATGCTGTAGGTTTCACACAAATAGAATTACAGGTGGTTCTTTTCCCCCCAGAGCTTTCACTCAGTCTCTTGCAATGTAACGCAAATCAACTTGACAAGACGTCAGATTACATTTCTGTCAGCTTTAATGAAATAAATTTCTGTTCATTAGTTACTCCAGTAAATCACAAAAGAGAAAGTCAACTTTTCTCCCTAATATTTCTACTTTTTTTCATCGAACACATGGGTTGCATCAGTGGCCCAAATTTGCTAAGAAACTTTCAAAGTGAAATTACTGCCTCCAAACACTCAACAGCTAATACAAACTACCATTTTTGCAGTATACGAGAACTACATTTCAGGACATTGCACAGAAATAGGATTTGGTTAAAAGAACGATTCTGTTCCAAATTGACATGAAAAAGCGGAATCAGCAAGATGTACCTCATTCACATGACTCCTCCCCTAATCATCCACAGTTCAAATTCATGGCTTTCCTTTTCCCAGGACCCAGCTTTAATCTCCCTGCGCATGTAAACTAACAGGTCATTCATCCTAAAAATAAGTGAGTACATTCATTAATTTATTCCAACATTTTCTTCAGTCGATACAGTGGGCTGCTTCTTGAGCTTTCCAAGTTGTATCAACCTCACACAGCAAATGAGACTGCTTCTATAATCACACAACAAAGTTCTTTTTCCTTCACACTAACAGAGGATGAATCATGAACAAGATTTAAACCTAAGGCTGCTCTCCCCATTTTCAAGAAAGTTTAAATAATTCTATGTGCCATCCAAAAAGAAAAAAAAACTTCACATCTCCAGTGTCTCTTTTTATATCTCCAAAGACAATGACAATATTAAAAATTTGCTACTTTTATGGTGTAATTTCAGCACATGACTTATTATCAAATGCAACTCCACTTGTATGTTAAAGTGGCTGCAGTACTACCTGTGCAACTCTTGAAACTGGCTTGCTGCAAGCAATGCTTACGCAATGGACATTTGTGTGCTTTGTAGTTTCCCCAACTCCACTTTCCACAAGAGTGCAAAGAATTGCACGATGAAGTTGTCTGAGCTGCAGAGGAAATTAATAATAGCAATAATAACAAAAAAAAAATCACCAAATTAAGTGATTCTCTGAATTACAAGTTTTCTTATTTCACTTTACACTTCTAGAGAGGTTCAGTGTCATTAAACACAAAACGTTTCAAAAATTCTCAAGGGTTACACATGATCAGACATAAAACCACTCTGAAAGAAGTTGACATGCCTGGAAGTTTTGTTAGCACCTAATATCCTCTATGCTGATAATTATTTCAAGTTATTTTAAAAGGCCAAGTTAATGATAACTCTCATAGTAACAGGTGCGGATTATATACAGCTGGCAGAAATCCTTTCTTTCCTCTGCTAAATTATGCCTCATTGCTATTCACCTACAGAAACAGGAAGCTGAATGCCCTCAGGAAAAGATTCAGACACGGAGCTAATGATTATCCACATAGGTATGATACAGCCAGAAAACATACCCTGCCACACAAGACGCACCGCTATGAAAATATCAGTGTTTCAGATTGTTTCAGACTAGCGTTGCCCAAGCACACACTTTTTTTCCCCACTTTCTAAAAGTGTATTTATACCTACCCTTACAGGGCTCGAAGAAACAGCGGTCGCACTGGACTATTTAACATTGTCTGCTCCTTCAGCAGTGGTACAGCAGTATCTTCGGTGACACTGAAGAGTTACTTTGTGCCGAGATCTCAGATAGGAAAATCTCATCTCACAGTCCCCGGAGCCTGTAATGCTCTCTGCACAGCCAGGAAACAGTAAGACAAAGCCTTCACTCTGCAAAAATTAGTCTTTAGTAGGAAGACAAGTGCTGTCTCCCAGAAGATGCCAGCAGGAAATAACTACATTTACCTTCTGGCTGAGAATTCCATGATTCTGTTAGAGGCTGTCTGGTGGCCCATCTTGCCTTTCTATTGAAGGACAAATGATGAATGAAGCCAAGTTCCATTTAAATAGAGAAAACTCAAAAAAGCCTAGCAAAAATATAGTCAGGGTTGAAATAATCTATAAACATTTATTATGTTCCGTATTGCCTCACCAGACCTTCCTCTTCCTACATCTACTGTAGGATTACGAGGAAGAAAAGAAGTTTAGTCCTGTGCATTTAGAGTTTTGCAAGGAAGGTTCAAATTATTCAGGCTTGCGCTTGATCTGTCATTCCAGGATTAGACAGCTACAGGTGATGAGGAAATCTGCATCAATAACCACTTTGTTTTAATTGACTTTTAAATTGTGAAGGAATGAAATGCTGCTGCCAGAAGGACAGATCCCAGAGAAGAACCTGTCCCATGACAGCCAGCTGGAAGAGGCAGGAGTTAAGCCAACAGCTACAATATCAGTCAACAAGAAGCAGCCTTGCTCACACACAGGCTAAGCAGGCTGCCGAGAGAAGCAGGATTTAAAAAAAAAAAAAAAAAAAGCAAACCCTTCTTACCCCTCTTCCCTCTCCGAATTCATGAGGTACAGTGAATCCTGCTTTAATAATACAGGTTTACGCTAAACGAATTACTTTTTTCCATCATCAGGAATAAGGATGCTCAGAAGAGTTTACTAACCACAGCTCAGCTCCATGTTCCAGTACTACCTTTTGGATCACAGCTAGCCCACACGCTGGTGGCTCACGCTGCAGGCCCAACAAGCTCACGTGTGCCTGCAGCGTGTGGCACAGCACAGCCACCAGACTTCATAAAATCAGCACCTCTCTAATGCTAAGGAAATCCTTATACAACTTGCCTATAAATTTTATCTACAACAAAATAAACGTATTTCAGAGTGTAACCTATGTTAAACACCCTTTGTGGATGTGATACTTCTAGACACAGTCACAGAACCAAGGCTGTGCCAACTTTCAATTTGAGGCAGAGGACTGCCATGGTAATTCTGCCACCTACACGGTCCTGTCGGCATGTTTCATCCTTGCTCCCACATGCCTCTGTGGAGCCAACATCACCCAGGCTATTCTCCCTCTGCCAGGTCTAACGCCCCAGGTGAGTTTGTAGGGAGTTGTTTGTCACCTACATCTTCAAGCAAACCCTCCAAATGGGAGCATTCAGGGGCTTCCCCTAAGCCACGGGAATGAATTTACACAGATGAACTGTAACTGAAGGATTTGCAGTTCATCAACAATACCTCACAGTATGCAGCACATGAAAAAGGCTTAGAAGCTGGACAGCTTGTATAGACATTACCTGAAAAAACACCACCATGAAACATTAACACTCCTGGGATACTAGGACACTAAATTAATCATCACAGATTCAGCAAAAGCCATAAGCCCTGAAGTGTGATCCATCTCCTTATTTTATGCAGCAGGCCAGACAATGTTCAAAGGCCTGAGGACATGAACTTCTACCACAATGTGTGTTGGTGAAGGGAGTACTCCTGTGACATCACTTGCAAGGAAGAAATCTCTGGGCACAAATCTAAGACAGTGCAAAGAAAGCTTGTCTCTGGGAACCAATTTAGCTTCAAAGACCAAGCCTTATAACTGGCATTCTATTCTGACAGCACGCATAACATGAACCCACTTAAAAAATACTGCATGACTGAATTTTCAGATGCACAGAAGTTTCTACTCCTTGCATTAAAAAAATTTTCAAAAACCCCAACAAACATCTTTTCCTACTTCAGTGAAACACCTTTCCAATGCCCAGTTGTGCAACTGTAAAAACATACATCTTCATCTTACTCTAAAGTTTAAAAATCACACAGCTTATCTTGACTACTTAGAAAATGGTCTATTTGAAAAAGATTCTGGAGTTGAAACAAAATGTTCTAAGCTACCTCCCCATGGTCTGCAAAGGGAGCTTTTGATGGGTTTGGTTTGGAGTTTTTTTTTTTTGTACTTTAATGCAAAATTAATTAGTTATTTGCCTTACCATCTAAGGTTTCAATTCCAAAAGCTGTTTATTATCAGCATAACATTTTAAAGCGGATGCAAACCAGAAGTCTGCATAAAGCTCTGAGACTGCTAGGTAACAACCAGTACTCCTCCATCCCCTTCTTACCCCAGCACATCCACACTTTGACTAAGATCAGCAGTCTAACACCACACCATGTGTTGCTCCACAGCTTCAACATGTTTCTGACTTACTGAAGCATCTCTCATACACCATTACTAAGTCACTTGTTCTGCAATTAAGACAGAAAAAAAGACTAGAGGACACAGAAGACATTCAAGAAGGGGACAAGTCAAAAGAACACTTTATGTAACAGGAAAAAGGTTTTCTGCATTCTGCAAGCGTATCAAGTAATGCACGCCATTCACTTTGTGATCAGCATACACGAGTTTGACAGAATGCGTAGTTAAAAGAAGATTTCCAGATCATACAGGATATTGCAATATATTGTAGGGTTTTTTATCTTGTTGATTTATGCAGTAATTTATTAATTAGTAGCTGTCTGACTGGAACTGAGTCTCTGGAGATAAAATTGCCATTTGTATCATAATGATATTAGCCAAAGACATTCTCAAGCCTCTTCTGGGAGATCATTCATTTCACAGGTATATTAACTTCTTGTGAGTTAAGGAGGAAAAAAAAAAAAGGCACACACGCACAGGTCTATGTTTGTCTCACATTTGAAACTCCAGAATATCATTTTAGACAATCTCTGGGGAAAAAACAGGCACATCTAGACACAGGACATATGATTTATCTCCAAAGTAAACAGAACATAACTTTATTAATCCACATTAGAATATGGCCTGTGTCTTCAAGCCAATTCAGGTTAGAGTACTGCATCTTCACCTCAACTAGTAAGTGCAGGGAAAAGTACAGATGTAGATAAAATAACATCATAATACTTGTCTTCAACAAAATCCAAGCAAGTGTGGATTTAAACCAGAATTGTTCATTCTGCCTTATATGACAGTAAGCAGATACTAACGTCTATTCCTACTCCCCATGATTATAACTGAAGTCAAACATGACATTCAAGATTTCCAAAAGTATTCCATTCGGTGCAAGGCGGCTTCCTTACACTGCAAGTAAATAGCCTGATTTTGCAAATTATCCTATTTAATTTTATATACACCTAGAGAATCACCTATGAAAAAATAATTTTTTAAAAAAACACTATCAAAACAAGGGAGTATATCTGCTTTGCAAATCATCCTGAGACAAGACCCACTCTCAAGAAGTAAGAGGTCCATCACGCTTCTAACTAAAAGGGCTGGTAGGAGCTTGAGTTATAAAAAGTAGTCCCATCTCCTCTGGTGCCCATACAACTTGTCAGGGGACATATTACAGTAACCCCTGGGCCTCCTTGATGAAAGGAGAGGTAACTACAATCTCCCTACCACAACCATCGGGGCAACTACCAATCCCACACAGACAGCCCATATCCATTTCTCGGCCATGTGCAGCCTGGCCCTTACAATACCACCCTGAGCTGACAGTTCAGACAGTTTTCCTTCCAAAATAAATACCAAAGCCACAGCTGCAGCAAGTTGTATCCTGAGGCAGCAATCAGTTCTCAGTGTTAGCAGGATGCATTCATAGGCTGACTGGCAAGATTCGCCCTGAGAGTGCCTTTCAAGCTAGTGCATCTGATGGCAAGGGGCAATGACAGATGATAGCAAGCAATTGTCTGTCACTGCCCATGAGAGCTATACTAGCACACTAAATTATTGCTGTTGCAATTCTTGCAAGCCAGCAGAAGGGGAAAAAAAGAAAACAAAATGCTGAAGTGAACAATATCAACTGACTGGTAATAAACCCCTTGATCCCTAAGTGGAGTCCTCTTGATGCTCACAGGTAATTCTATTCAGTCCAACCTCCATTCTGCTGAAACACCCAAGTTAAATTGAGTTTTGTCACTTCCCAGATGTTGTTGAGCTTCAAAGCCTGGTACCCTCTCCTTGCACACACCCCTCATGCAGAAACACATTACTGCTATATTCATTCAAACTCCATGCATGTGAACAGTGTTTAGGAAGAGTTTGTTGCCTAGCCAGCAAAAGGAAAACTCTCCACCTTCGTAGATAAGAAACACAGATGTGAGAGAAAGAACCTTTTATTCAGCAAGCCACAAGGCAATTCTTTTCTTGAAGGATACAAAGCTTGTGTCTTATATTTACTAGACCTGCAATGGGGACAAAAGTAGCTTTTTTAGTTCAAGTCTTCAACTTGAAAAGATGCTAATTTGTTTGGCATATGACTCTACAGCTTATAACACGCTTGTTCCCATGTTGTCAAGAAAATCTGTAAACCATTAACAGTACAATTAATTATATCAATATATGAACATTAAGACCACCCAACAATCCATATTCCAAACATAAAGCCAAGCAAATTAAACAACATATCTAATGACCCTAGGTTATTATACTAATAGAGCAGATTTTACAGTTTCTGAAACAGTCCATTAAGATTATGTGTGAAGTGCTTTTAATTCCCCTGGCTATTACTCTTTCAGTCATACCCATATAACTAGCATCTTCTTAGTCTCTGGGGAATTTACTGTCAACTTATAACACTCTCATGATTCAGAGATTATCCTCATGTCGAAGTCATCATCATGTAGATTAAATTTAAATGTACAAAATTAATACATAGCTGAAACAGCTCAGTTTCACCAATCTCAGACATAGATGTTAAAGCTCCATGTTTCAAATCCCTCTTTGAATCTGGCAGAGTGAGATTGGGGTGTAAGTCTTTCTATACCCTGAGGGATCCCATATTGCTCAGTCACTCACTTATTTTATACAACAGGAAAACTAAAGTATGCTGGTTCTCACTCTAGGAAAATGTTCAGAGAAGAAAGTCTAGTCCTAGTCACCAGCTGGGTGCTTCATTTCCATCTCTTGCTTTTTCTGTTCACCTCCCAACCCACTTTGGAAGCAGGAGGTGCAACCTGCTAGTCACCACCATGCTCCGCACTGTGCAAAGCTGGATGCTGGACTCCAGCCTGAGAATCCCAGAAAGCAAATGCAGCTCCAGGTGCTGGTTATCTGTGCTTTAGGGGCTATAGTCTGAGAGCAAAATGCAATGGTGATGTGAGCCAAACATCTCTTAAGTCTTATGACACAGGACTGTTTTAGCAAGTCTGGACTCAGATTTCAAGTCTTTGAAATCCTCAGATGCCAACCATGTCCAAAAGTCATCTACAGAGCACCCTTTTGTATTACTATTGCTACCAGAGAACTACTCTTTAGGCTCCGAGCTGAGACTGTTGCAGACTGGCACTTTTGACTCGATTTTTTAAAGTTACCACTTCTGTCTCTCATTGTTCTGACAATATAATACCATAGCAACAAATGAGAAGCTCCAAATTATATGCGTGACTCTGAAAGGAAGTGCATAGTTCCTGTATATACAAACTTTGATCTACTGCAGGATGGTCAACAGCATCTGTTACTCTAATATCCCACATCATTATAGCCATTTAGCTAAACAGATCATAAAAAGATTGTTCCATTAGCCATAAAACTGGCATAAATCCAGGGAAGTTGCTCGGTGGTCATGTCTGAGTACCAGTATAAATCTAAAGGATTTAGATGGATGCTGTGGCTAAATGCCTGCATTCTTCAATGGTAGGGGGCTTATGTTGTTATTTTCAGGCTCACATTTTTAGCTACAATATTATACATGCGTCTAAGGTGACACATGTCATACACAACTATGTTTGTAATTGCCAGTGCAACCATATGCAAGTCTCCTTCACGTGGTAAACCTGCTCTGAAGGCAATCTGTGAGGAGCTGTTTTCACATAACAGGGATGTATCAGAGCTGCACAGCCCATACAAGAACTGAAATGAAATGACAAAAACCATCCTTCTGCACATACAAAATTTCTGCATAAGAAAAACGACATGCCCAGAAAACTCAGATACGAATCAAGACAGAGCTGTGTATGCAGATCCTATCAGTTCTGTATGAAGCAGAATGAGGCAGGAGGAGCAATGAGATCACAAAATTTTAGCTGAACCTCAGTAAATCCTACATAAAATGCTGGGGTGGGGGTGAAGGGCTGTGAAGGTTTCAATCCATATTATGAAATGTCTTCTGTTACCTCTCAACCAAGAGAAAAGGCATTTGCAATGAATTACGAGATCTTGCTTCAACAAGCAGCTTTGTAACAGAACTTCTGAAGAGGCTAAGATACTTCCCCTCTCTCCCTCCTCATTTTAACTAGAAAAGGGTAGATAATTCTCACCTTATGCAAAGGCTATGAAGCCAGAAAAATTGTTGTCAGTGAAACATAGGAACACTAAGGACATGAGCACAAATACATCAGACATATTTCAGTCTGCAAGTCAGAATGGCTGAGTTGTCCTCCAGCTTTCTGTATCTTAGCTAGGCCCTCTTCCTGTGTACACTTCTTGATTTCAGTAAAAATATAAATTAAAAGTTCAACATATGTGAAAGAGCGACCTAACTCTGCATATGCAACACACTGATAGGCAAAAGATACTGGTATGAGTTGTCAGTGACAAGATATATCTGCAGTCTGTACACTGAAAACCTACTTCTGGCAGCAGAAAAGCAGTGCCACTTCCCAAACTGATTTTCCACATTTTAAAATATTCTGTATGCAAGTCCAATGAGAGAAGCTTTTCACCTCATCCATCTAGTATCTATGACATCATTTTGCTCAATGAGTACTACTGCAGCATCTCTGACAGGCTGTTCCCAGCACCTTTCACTGGCAAAAATGCCTATAGGATTCTCTCTTCCAGTATGTCTACAAAAGGGTATAATGCAAAGCCAGAGATTTAATTGTGATAATTTTATATTATGACACTTAAGTGATAACATTCTACATGAATAAGCCAACTTACTCTGCATACAAGTAGTTTACAACCAACTTAAAACCACATACTGCAGAGAGGATGTACTTTCCACCTACAAAAAGCATCCTGTCTACTGAGTTCCTTTGAATACAATTTGTACAGGGCATTGATATATGCATATTATTTAAAACACATTCTTACTAAAGAATATTCCTTTGCTGTCAGATACCAGTCACTTATTAGCCACCTCACTGAATTTTGGACCATTGCATTATTATTTACAGACTCTTCAGGAAGGACAGGCTGGGGAGATGAGAAGAGGGTGTTGCTCTCTATGTCAATGACCAGCTGGAGCGCATAGAGCTCCACCTGGGGATACATGAAGACCCAACAGAGAGTTTATGGGTGAAGATCAAAGGGAGCACAGGGGCAGGTGATGTTACAGTAGGGGTCTGCTACAGACCACCTGACCCGGGCAACAGGGTGGATGAGGCCCTCTATAGACAGATAGGTGCAGCATTGCATTCACAGACCCTGGTCCTCATGGGGGACTTTAACCACACTGATATCTGTTGGAGGGACAGCACAGCAGGGCGCAAGAAATCCAAGAAGTTCTTGGAATGTGTCAATGACAACTTTCTTCTTCAAATGGTAGAGGAGCCAACAAGCAAAGGAGCTGTGCTGGACCTCGTCCTTACCAACAAGGAAGGGCTGGTGGGCAATGTCAAAGTCAAGCGTAGCCTTGGCTGCAGTGATCATGAAATAGTAGAATTCAAGATCCTTAGGGTAGCAAGGAAGGTACGCAGCAAGCTCACTACCCTGGACTTCAGGAGAGCAGACTTTGGATTATTGAGGGAGCTGACTGGCAGGGTAACATGGGAGAAAGTACTAGAGGGGAGAGGGGCCCAATAAAGCTGGGTAGTATTCAAGGATCACTTCTGCTAAGCTCAGGAGAAGTGTATCCCAAAAAAGAAGTCAGGCAAAAAAGCCAGGAGGCCTGCGTGGATAAACAAGGAGCTCCTGGGTATGCTCAAAACCAAAAAGAAGGCCTATAGAGGGTGAAAGCAAGGATGGGTAGACTGGGTGGAATATAGAGAAACTGTCTGAGTGGCCAGGAACCAGATTAGGCAAAGTAAAGCCCAGACAGAATTCAATCTGGCCAGGGACATCAAGGACAACAAGAAAAAATTCTACAGATATGTCAGGGATAAAGGCAAGACTAGGGAAGATGTGGGCCCTCTCCAGAAGGAAACAGGAGACCTGGTCACCCAGGATATGGAAAAGGCTGAGCTGCTGAACGACTTTTTCACCTCGGTCTTCACTGGCAAGGGCTCTAACCACACCACCCAAGTTGCAGAACGCAAAAAACAGGGGCTATGAGAATGAAGAACCACCCACTATAGGAGAAGATCAGGTTCCAGACCATCTAAGGAACCTGAAGGTGCAGAAGTCCATGGGACCTGATAAAATCCATCCACAGGTCCTGAGGGAGCTGCAGACAAAGTTGCTAAGCCGCTTTCCATTATATTTGAGAAGTTGTGGCAGTCTGGTGAAGTTCCCACTGACTGAAAAAGAGGAAACGTAACCCCCATTTTCAAAAAGCGAAAAAAGGAAGAGCTGGGGAACTACAGGCCAGTCAGTCTCACCTCTGTGCCTGGAAAGATCATAGAGCAGATCCTCCTGGAATCTCTGCTAAGGCACATGGAAAATAAGG
>JAOXJM010000023.1:1483129-1503356 GCA_026413425.1 Tringa solitaria
AGGTGTCCCTGCCCATGGCAGGGGGGTTGGAACTGGATGATCTTTAAGGTCCCTTTCAACTCTAACCATTCTATGATTCTATGTACTCATCAGTATGGGTATTAGCTCTTGTGCTGGTTTTTACTTCTGAACCCCTAAGCACTGCCTTTAGAAATACAGGCAGGGAATTATTTCTGTATTAAAGAGAAAGCAAATGCACACAGATGAACTTTCAGGGATTACTTCTCAGGCTCTTATCAGAGGCAGAAGCTCAGCCTTTGAATACTTTTTACCCTCAGTTCATCCACGCCAGTAACAGGACCCCAAGCTGAGAACTCCTGTTACAGATTAGTAGCTTCTCTGCCTTTTACAAATTGACTTTTATGCTGCATATCGTGTAACTGCATCTTCACTGGAAGAAGAACGCACTTTTAGCATTTCACTTCTGATTTCTGCACTGCTCTGCCTAATGGTTACAACAGCCCCTTAGCAAGCAGCTGCATCTTTGAAGAGAATTCTCGTCCATTTCCCATACAAAATTTGACAGATAGACGACTTTGGATGTCAATATTTATAGATCATTTCCTTATTCAAACAATTCCGTTTGTATTCCAGCAACAACATCCCTGGTCTCAAGTTTCTAATGTCACTATGGCACCTCCTAACATTACACCTCAAATTCATGAATCAAGAAGACTGCAAAACCCAGGCAAAAGCCCAGATTATTTGCTGTGCCACCACTATTATTTTACTAGCTGCTTCAGGTTCACTCCCAATTCCCAGTGTCATTGAGAAGCAAAACCTCACATCACCACAACTCCTTGCCCCAGGTGAGTCCTCATCCAGATTTCCAGTGAGAACTATTGTTGTCACCTCTTCCAGCACCTTCCTGGCTTGTTTTGAAAAACAGATACCAGCCCAACTCCATCTAATCATGCCAAAAGGCTAGCATTCCCTCCACAGAACTCCCTCCACCTTCAGAAGCCTGAAACTCCTCACTACTTAAATTTCCCACTGAAATATAGTGAGTAACCCCAACCTCAAAAATCAGAGGCAAACCCCCATAGCTTCCCACTCAGTTCACACATGCAGTAAATACATAAAGGAATAATGCTACATGGAGCAAGTCTTGAGCAATGCCATTCATGGAATGAATTTAACTTCCCCTTCAGTAGGAAAGGATTATAACCTGCTATCAAAAAGGTCCTCCTAATAAGAAACTTACCTAGCTTTGGTATTATTTCCTTTCATGCCAGTTTGACACTATAGAATGTGCAAATGTAGAATATACATATTGTTTTTACAGAAGTCCATGAAAAAGCACTGCAAGTACTAGAGCACTGAAAACACAAGTTATCTAATACAAAATTTGCTACTAATAAACAAAAAAAGCCCACTACATAAAGACCTAAATATACAACCCTTGTTCGGTGCCCAGTAGAATGCCAGTGTGGTACATGGATCTAAGTCATTCTGACCCTGTATTCTGCAGCTGAAGTAAAGGCAAATATATTCGTATGGCAAACCGTGTGATAGAGGCCCATGTATCCAATATTCATTATCAAACAGAATTAACAATAAGAGACGTTGACTGCTGAAATGCTAGAGATCCTAGATGAATGAGGAAGAGCAGCGAGGTTTTCATTGTAAATATCATTAACTGAATGAGAAAAGATAGTGCATGTCTCTCTATGTAGGGGATAATTTTAACATTTACAATCTCAGTTCTTCAAAGAGTCTAGTTATTTAGCTTTTTTTTTCCCTTTTACATGCCAGAAAGAGAAGTATGAATACATGTTTAATGATGCACTTGGATGCTTTCAGCAGTGAGATGCATCACTGAGTAACCTTGCTCTTGAATAAATTCAGACAAACAGTTGGAGTTTGGAGCAGGTATTTTTAAGCCTAGTACTATTAAATATTACATTCTTCTCATTAAATTATTAGGTATATTTTAAATATTGATATATTAACTTCAGTGTTTATTGTGTGCTTATCAAGTGTCTTGTAAAACCTATACAGATGTAATGAAAATATCTTTGACCCGTAGGGCAGTACAAATATTGACCCAATTGTTTTAAAGCCCCAATTCAAAACAGACACAAGAGAGCTCTCTTAAATAACACAGCCAAAATCCCCAGCAGCTGAAAAAATGCCACATCACCTTTTATTTGGATGAGGGCAATAGGATTGCCACAGAATTTATAAACATGCTGAAACCAAGCTTAATCCTACAGAATCATACCTACTGCCCTTGGGCTCCAATTCACACATTCACTGTGGTCTGCGTTGGGTTTTCAGGCCCAAAGAAACTCATGATCGTCTCAGGACATAACAGGGAAAAGGACCTTCCTGGTCAGAAGAATCCTCTCTTTCATCATAAGGAACCTCATCATGCAGTCTCATGAAACGAGAAAGCTCCAGCTCAAGGTATAGTATTATGGCTACAGGCTCTTGTAGCAAGCCAATATTCTGGGGCTGAGCTACAGCATATTAGTACCAGTTCTGTCAGCGATGATCACATATAAAAAAGCAGGCCTACCCCTGTAAGAGAAGAAACTATTCCCGCTCCTTCCCCTGACTGAAAAGCTGTACAGATGGAATCTCTCTGCCTTTAGATATCCTCAACCTGTCAGTCAGAGCTGAGGGAAATAGCTGTCTGTATGTACTTCTGTATCACTGTGGTCTCACCACCCCACCTTTTCTCAAATACACTTAAAAGCTTGAGGTATGAATCATGCAAGTTGGCCTCTGAAACAGGGACTCCTTCTTAATAAACCATTCAATTGGGCTATGCTACTGCTCTGCTGGCATCTGGCAGAGGAGAGAAGCTTCAGCCACACATCCCTTCCTAGAGGGTAAGTATCACCTCAGCAATTGCAGTTGTTTCTGAACACAAGCTTCCTTTGGAAAAATGAGACCATCATCTGTTTACAATAGCGTCTCTGCAGAAGGCATGAGAAATCACTGTTGACTCCCCAGGACTGGACACTTATGTTTAGTTTCATGACAGAGACTGTTAGCTTATCTCTTTTCACAGTGCTGTGGATGAGACTGGGTCTGCATCCTCTGTGTTTTTCAGCATGCTGTCATGTCAGTGTGGTAACCTAGCTTTAAAAATAAAAGAGGAATAAATCAGTACATGCTAGTGAGATGAAGACAACAGCATATTATACCATCCTCAGATTTTTAAAAACCTAAGTGGCTCCACCATAAAAGCAATTAGTTGCTTTCCTCCTTTTCAGCAGTGTCAGAACTGCACTGTCAGTAGCTAAGTGTCTTCTCCTAACATCCATCTGATTGTGTAACATAACTTACAGCTAAAGGACATAAGAATAATAATGCACAAACTGTCTGGCAATGCATATTTCTTCTCATTCCCTGCCTATGCATCCATTGATATATTTATTCATAGACAGAAATCACAGTGTTTCTCTAGCTTTGCTTTTCTAGCTAGGCTAAACACACCAAATGCTTCCAGCCTCTTCTCATGTCCTGAGAAATGCTTTTTATTATCAGTCTCTTTTATTCTAGTAGACTTTCTCTTCACCTGGTCGAGTTTTGATTTATCTTTCTTCAATGCTCATGACCAGAATAAGAAAAAATGAAAAAAATGGCATTCCTTTTCCTAAAACACAGTAGTGAGGAGTTGAGATATGTTTTAGTCAGGTCATAAAAATATGACAATGCAATGAATATTGTCTGGTTTTGCTATAGTTAAGAAACATTACAGAAACAGTAAGATATGTAACAGAAGCTAGCTTGTCACATAATTTTTCTTTTTTAAAACCCATGTTGAGAATCATTCAAGTAATAACATGAAGTCAACCAGCACTCTGCATACAAACGAAGCAAATATTCCAGAACCTTCAGCAACAAAAGAATTTCATACTGAAAAATACAAATAAAATCAGAAAGCTGTCCTGCCATCTGTTTAAAACAAAAAGTTTTATATTTCCTTGTTGTTATCAGAAAATAGCAAAATGCTACGTATGACTATTTTGGATGACAGCAAAATATACTTAATATGCAAATACATAGTAAGCGTATCGAACTGCAGCATACCACATTATTATTACCAAATTGTAAGATCAGAGCTTAAATGGACTTGCTTAACAGACCTTCACTGCAGCAATGACCATAATAAGATGGGCAGCGGAGATGAACCTAGCACATAAAAATCAAAGAGAAACGGCGTGTGGTCAGAAAAACCTTTATGCATTTTCATTCTAGGCTACGGTTCAATCTGCTGATAAAGTAACGCAAACAGAAAAGTCTGATCAAACACTTTTTAATATGGCTCTTAATAATGGCCAAAAGCAGTTGTGCTAGACCTGGATACCTGACAGGACACATCGAGTCAGCCCAAACACAATTAAATGGTCAAACCACACAGAGGCACGAAGAGCAAGGTAGATAGATACTTATTTTGCACTGAAGGAGTCTTGAGCAATTAGCCTTGCCTATAAGTCGTCAGATGGCCAGGCTTCCAGGGGCTCTTTGCCTCTTCAGCTTGCCTTCTGCCCAAGTTCAGTTCCTGCTCTTAGAAGTAAATGCCAAGAGGATATTCCACTAAGCCTGGCTGCCACTGATACAGCTCAAGAATGGCCATTCTTACAGTCTTTCAAGCGTGGCATAACCTAAGTGGCACGGATCTGAAACTATAGACCTAAGATGATTTATCAGGAACATATGGCTCTTGCAGGCATGAAATTTGCTACTAACTAAATTATCAGAAAGCTGAAGGGGACATGTGAATGGTTCCAGACTGTTCACATATATAAAACTTCTTCATAAGAATGACTTTATTTCCAGCCTATTTGACCCATCATCTGTTCAATTCCAGGGTTATCCAGACTCACTGATGGGGCTGCAAACCCTGAGAGGATTGCTGGTTCATGGAGAACTACAAGATGGGGTCAGTGACACTGCTGGAGGGTTGCACTGAACATGCATCTTTATCAGGAACTAGGAGCTGATTGCATAAAAAGCAATCTAAAGGACTGTCCAGATACACTGCTAGACACCAGACACTACGTATTGTTTTCCTTTCTCCGCAACAGAAGAGAAATCAAAAAGGAAGGGAACAAGAAAACAATGCAAGAAGCAGCTCAATCAGACAACAAGTTAGAGAAAGCTGCATGGCTACAACCACCAGGTCTCTAAGCTAAATAAAAAATTAACATAAAGGAAGTGTTTTTTTGGTTTGGGTTTTTTTCCCACCACTGATTCATGTAATTTTTACAGAACTTTACTGATAAGGCAACAGCAACCAAAGGAGCCAGATTCCTAATTTAAAAGCCATACCAGCCATTTAAAGCCACTATCCAGGCAGTGATTTACTGCTTTGCACAGTGTCTGGCAAACGGGTAGTCAAATGGTTAGAAAGATGGCTATGACTCGTGCCTTGTCTCCATACCCATTTGAAGTCAGCTCCCAAGAAAATGTGTCTGACCAAGGATGCTGGCCTGCAGGCTTCTCTCAGTCCATCACTTTGTTTAGCAAGGCCTAGCCTTCTATTCTCAGAAAATAACAGGCCTTGGTTATGACAAGAGCATTTGCTTAAAAAATAATAGCTAGGGCGAAAAAAGAGAAAGCAATCACATAGAGGGTGTATTGTCCTGATATTATTTCTTCTCTCGTAGTTCCACTGTCATCACGGGATCACTTTACACAAAGAGAAGGAAATGAAGAGCATTTCCTATATAACCACCTTTTTAATGTAACTGTAATTTCAGAATAAACATGAACTCAACCATTCTCTGCAAAAGCAGAAAGTGGCATTTCCTTCGTGGTCTTTGCACTATCAGCACCTGAATAGAAATACATTTACTTTCTTTAAATAGACACTGCTAGAATGGTGTTTAGAAACAAGCCTCACCTAGTTGTCATGAATTATTAACCAGGAAAAAACCCCTCTTATTGCCCTTTATAGAGACTTGATTTGCAAGTTTAAAAATCAAACTGACACTTAGGTCTATTGTACAAATACCCAACCTTTTAAAAAATGCTTTGAGCATTATAAATACATTTTTTTCATGAATATGCGAACAACAATTCTATAAATAACTATTTTCAGAACTGCTTCAAGACATTGTTTTTACAGACAACAGTAGGAAACTGAAGGAGGTCTTAGTGCCAAACATATTAAAAAGTGAAATAAACTCTCCAATCAACTCTGGGTTTCCACTTATTATTACAAAGTTCACCGTTATTTTTCAGCTTATACAATTAGTTTATGCAAGAGAAGGAACAAAACAGAAGACTGCACTGTGTTCTGGCATAGTTACTGGGCTGGTATAAATCAGTCATAGCCTTCAACTTCTGAGGGAATTCACTTTGCTTCTTTAGGCAGTAATTTAACAATTCTGCACTGTCAACAGACAAACCTGCCGTTAACCACCACCACCTTATATAAGCACAAGCAAAGTGAGACAAGATTTTTATTATAACCTCATGATAAGATTTCCAAATACAGTGACTCAAAACTGAGCTGTATCTCCTCTAAAAAGCAAACATAGGAAGATAAATATGATCTGATGTTAACAGCAAATTGCCTGTACAATCTGCACCTTTAATGGTTACTTTCTCAAGCAATTTTGCACTGGTATCTAAACATAAAATCAACAGGACCTCCTGAAAAACAACTTTTGAACTGGTAAACCAGGTGCCTGTTGCCAGAATACAAGCACATACTTAGTCATTTTGGCATATTCTCCAACACAAGGCCAAAGCTCAAGCACTACCAAGTTCTAACATCATTTTCTACAGGGAACCAGTACAAGCACTTACTTCGTAAGTACTTGAAAAATCATCTGTAAAAAAAGGAGGAACACATTCAGCTCCTAGTTTTGATACAGTATTTTTCTACAAGAACTGCAACAATAGTTTGCTACTATATGCTGAAATGCTATATGAAACAAGCTGCACCCAACTGCTCAGGGTACTGATACTCTTTCACCCCAGTGCAGCTCCACAGTCTCCAACAGCTGTAAACATGACGGTGCTGATTTCAATGAGTGACACAGATGTGAAAGTGGAGTAATGCAGCAATGAATCAAGCCATTAGCTTTCCCAACAGCTCCCTAGACATAATAGTGATGTAAGCGTATTGGAATGGTTTTTTTAAGAAAGTAAGTCTACAGCAAGGATTAGTAAGAACTTAGTGACATGGCACACCAGGCATGGCCAGGGAGCACGTGGCAGTTCAGGAGGAAGAATTCAAAGGGAGCTCTGGGAATTCTGGGTCTGCTGTGCATCACAGACAAAATGCTCAGTCTACAGGAGGCAAGACAGAGTAACCACAATGTTCAACTATGTTCAATCACAATAGTTCAACTATGAACCACAAGAGCATCGCAAATGGATCCTTGCCTGTAAACCAGAACGATTATAAACCTTATTAGCTATCAGATCATTAACATGGCTAGAAATTATCTAGTCTTCCATTCATCTCTCCAAGTTTTGTGCACAAAAGAAGAGGCACAGGCCTGTTGCATTTGCTCCCTAGAAAAGCAAAGGAACATATGCTGATGTAATGCTTGTCTGCTGTGCCAGGACTGGCACGCAAAGCCTTCCGACTCCTGCCCATCAAACCACAGTAAACAGAAAGAACCATTCTGGAGCAGAAACCCTTTCTCTTACCTTATTTTGATCTGTCCAGTAAAAGAAAAATCCCTGTGGATCTGTTCTGAGAATAATTGGAGTCACAACAGTGGAGTCCTGGAAGAAAAAAAAAAAAGGACAAATAAAAAATCCATGCTAGCACACAGAACACGTAATTATGCACTAGCTTCTTTGCCACCCATATTAATGAATTGCAACATCTAGAAATTACCCTGAAGGTATCACTAGCAAGATGTCACTAAAAGAATTTAGTATCACCTGCCTAATCTCCATTTTTCTGACATAACGTATTTCCATTACTGAGAAGACAGTACTAAATAACTCCACACTTGTCAACACAAGGAGTCACTCCAGAAAAGCTGGAAGCAGGTGAAGTTAAACAGACATAACACATTGTCAAGCCAAAGCCCATATCGTAAAGCACTACAGTTATCAGAAGCCCACTGCTTACCTTGAAACAAATTAACTTTCAGATATAGACAAGAGGTAAATGCATGTAAGTTTTACTTTAATGTACAAAGACTGAATTAGCCTACAAAATCTGAAATAATATCCACTACATTAAGACTTCTGTCAATTACTTTCTATTAGTAGTTTTCTTGTTTTCCTACAGTTCAGCTATGAAGATTTTAGTAATGGGAGTATATACATTCCACCCCACCTCCAAATCAATTGAAAATCTATCCACTCTAGTAACATTCTTAGCTCAGGTCATTTAAGACCAAGCACATTTGTAAGTACTGTAAGTAAGGCAGTCTGGTTTCCTACATATTCATGTACTCTGACAGCAGGTACCTGACTCCGAAGATACAAGCTCTAACTGAAGCCTTTCCTGCAGGTGGGCATTCATTACACCTCTTACCCATGGGGATTCTCTGGTGCTTAACAAGAATTGACATCAGTGCAGTCTGGTCCTAATAGAATTCCTCCTCTCTTTCCTCCACTATTTTTCATGACATCTGTAAAAATGCTGTTGTTTTGAGACCTCTACCTGTTTGCCAAATTCGCTCTAAAAGTTATGGAGGGAGCACAGAAAGGAGGAAGGAGACAGGCAGACAGAAAAATTACCTAAGCCTTAGTTCCACTGGAACCCAGGCTAAACACACAATTCCTCCTCAAAAAAGACGTATATTTCTGTTAAAGTATTACGGGTATTTTACAGCTTTAGCATTCACCTATTTCCAAAGCAGCAGTATGTGAGGTCACTTTACGTTCCTTTAAGGAAAAAAAAAATGGGGCTCTAATAGGTTCAAATTTCAATCAAACATTTAACTGTGTTTTTTCTAAGTGCAAATAAAGTTGATGGAAGTGACATTATTATAAATAAACAAACACTAACTTCTGCAAGTGCCATTTCCAAAGCAAGAAGATAATACTCGCCTATATCATGCCATCACTACAGTCCTTTGTGACAGAGTACTGAACTCCCAGCAATGGGCATTCATGAAACTGGGAAGCTGAATTATTCCCAGTTTACAGCTGGAAAAATGAGACCCAAAGAAGCTAAGTGACAGGCCCAGCACCAGTCAGAAGCCTGTGGTGGAGCTAGTAGAAGAATAAAATAGAGTCAAGCATGAAGCATGTTTTTATCTCAGCACAAGAGAAATATAAATAGAAGAACAAGTTCTACACTAAGAAGACATACAAGATCAAACCCCTAATTGAGTATAAAAGTCCTCTTTGTAACTGGAAGATCCGGGCTGTGGATTAACTATGCCACAGGGACACTGACACTCAGATGGGTGCCAAGTGAGCTTTTGGAGGCTGGGAACAAGTGCGGCTGTATCAATGAAGCTGTACCAGTGCTATGGGAATGTCCCAGCTGGGACAAAGGGCCAATGACCCTTCTTTTCCTCATTACGAGAAAACAGCATTGTATGCACTCTCCTTAAAAGAATGGACATATGGATTTGTACCATCTATTTTCTTCCTGTTTCTCCATAGTTCCTAGTTAACTTGTACACCTGAGAATCAGGTACTGTTTGAGTGTAACAGGAAAATATTTTTTAAAAAAATGAAAAGTCCTAAAGAGATGTTGATTAGTTGTCTAGTCTATATCCACAAGCTTCTACAAAAGTGTTCTCAAACATCTGCCTTTCAAAAAGAAAAAAAACCCCGTGCTCTGGAGATACAACTCTCATTTTTTTAGCTTATTTCATTATGCCCCATGCAGCCTGTCTGTAAATATGCAAAATGAGGAAAGAAACAGACTAAGTGTCCTGCCTTCTGACAAGATATACACAGCTTCAGGCAGGAAGAGAGGGAAGTGATGGGCATGAAGTGATTATGTCTAGGATTAATTTTACTGGTTAATCACTTCAAATCAGTTGCTTCAACCACAAAGCTGTTTGGATTTGTCTGTGCTGATGACATACAGCTGTTCAAAGTAATACTTTTGTAGATGTGGGCTGTAAAACGTTGACTATAATCAGACTCAAACGAATGGAAGGTGGGGGGGAAAGAGCCTTTGATACCTATTAGGTGACATAAAGGAAACCTCATCTTGACAAGGATAATGCTGAGTCTTAATTTAATGCCCTCTGTGCTCCATGAAGTTGTTTGCTTGTTGTTTTGTTGGTTTTCCTTTTGAATCAGAAAAAGGCAGTTGTGCATTATGCCTCTTTTCTACATCAGCTACACTACTCTGACATTAAGCATAGCACAGTTAATGAGCTGATGAACATGAGAACCCCACACTGTCATGCTGTATACAAGCACAGAATTTGAGAATAAATTTGTATGTGTGACTGTGTACACATGTTTTAGGAACATGTGTTAACTGTCCACACAGTTAACAGCAGCAATACAAGTCACGTGCACAATGTTTTATCTATTCTATGAGTTCTTTAAGTCCCAGCCACCAGAAGCCACACTCCTTAGTTCTGAGTATAGGGGAATGGAAATAAACTTCTCTAGTCAGCTCTGCAAGTCCTGCTCCCCACTCTGCAACAACACTGTCCTTTGTCACATAGAACAGGTCTGTTGCTTTTACACTGCTCTGCAATCAAAGTTTGCAAAGGCAGGCAATAATTGAAGAGATACAAGAAAAATCCTTTATACAGTATACATTTAAGAAGAGCAGAGTTCAAGGATCTGAAATAGAAACTTGTTTTGAATGACAATTGTCTGGTACATTTATTTACAAAAACTATTGTACTATAAGGGAATAACCGGTAATATATTACCCAACCTGCAGTCATTCAGGAGACTATCCTGAAGCCCGTTAATTCAATTTCCTCACCTAAAAAGCTGACCTTCATCATGACTCTCCTGAACAGATTTTCCGAACATATGCCACTCTGAAGAAGGTGGTAGCAGACAGGGAGAAAAAACACAACCAAAACTTGAAGGACAAACAAATAGGGAGCAGACATTAATTTCTTCCCTAACCCACTCACATCCAGAAAGTAAGAATAAAACAAGGTGTGGGGCTAGGGGGAGGGGGGGCCGTGTGTATGCGTGGAGGTCAGTGTTGCCCATCTCTAAAGCCGACAGTTTTGGATATCCACATAGATTGGTGTCTAGTAGGAGCATAGCTCCTAGGGTACTCTGGACGTCAAAGTGAGCAGTCCTTTGGGTATGAGCCCCAGATTCCTGGGACACTTCCAAGTATATAAGCAGAAGGAGGTGACCAAGGCAAAAATCAGATGTGATCAGAAAGGGGAGAAGAAGAAGAGAAAGGCAGAGTGTTCCAGTCAATGATGCAAACAGTTGCTTTATAAATGCCACCCGTGGGTGCCTGTGCCAAGCAGCGCCTTCCTTTCTGAGAGATTGCTTTTGCAAATTCCTTGAATAGAAAGACTTGGAGTGGCACTTACCTGGCAGTCCCAGTGTGCTGCATATCACACCAGTCTAAACTTAAGTGAATAATTTTTTAAAGGGCTTTTAATTTCACCTTTAAAAGCCCCCCACCTTTTCATTTGTTGACTTCGGGCCAATTCTCTACTTTACTCCAATTTCACAGCCTCAAATGAGTAATGCGGTTGTTCTATAGTTATTCTTAATTGGCTGTATAACCTCAGACCCTGCATAAGCAATGGTTTTTATTTTATACTTTTAAAAAAAAAGTTTTTAAATTTATGCCCACAAAGTGCCACAGAGAACTCTGGGATCCTTACCAACCAGGCACAGCAGAACATGGGCATAAAAGATCAATGGACACATCCATATTTAAGAGCTTGCCAGGTAACCGTTTCAAGGTCTGGTTTTAAGTGCGGGTCCCCTAGACTACATCTAAGATCAGCAAGCCAAAAGTGCTACCTCCATTTTAATATTACTGGCCAATAAAGACTATCATACAAAGCCAAACCTTGGTTTAGTTCCTTTCTAATTACACGCCCATGCTTCCTAATCCTCAAAGCACCCCTAAAGCAAGGCTGTGCATCCAGCCACAAGGGACAGACTCTACCTACTACTCAACTGTCACTGCTAAGACCTAAAGAGACACAAGGCGAGAAAGGACGGCTACATAAGGATGCACTGCTCTGGCACCTACATCCTGGGCTTTGGCCCTTGCTCCCAGAACTCTCTGTACTTTATTCATTATGTGTTAAGGCAAGGGTGTAACACTAATGCAGCTGAGTTTTGTGCCAAGCACAGTTCAGTGCTTGAAGTGATCAGAGAATGTCACAGGCTGGGACCAGCGTGCCTGCGATGCAAGTATCAGGTCAACCCCACCATAGATGAACAGTTCCTAAAGGATCTTAAAAATACGTACTGGGGAATGAAAATCAACATGCACCTTGTCAACTAGCAAGACTATGAGTCAGATGAGAATGTGTTTTAATAAATCATATATAGATAATGATGATGTTTCTTAGAAACAGTTGCAGTCAAAATTCACATCAACAGATTTTAAGAAAAAAAGCAGACCAGCCTTTATCTTCAGCTCTTACAACAGACAGGGCTCACCGCAATACCTTATTAAGCAAGACCATTGTTTCCTGGTTTTGCCTCAGATTTTTAGAGACACTGAACATCTCCAAATATAACCTGAAAACTTTTACACACATCGTTATTTCATTTGCTTGAACCTTCTCCTGGAAAATTTCTGCCAAACTGCTTCCAAACACAACGCTAAGAAATAGATTGTTTCTGGCAGAGGCAAAATATTCTGCAACTTTTCTTTCACTTTGGGAAAAGGGCTTGAACTCTGGTTGAGCAAGGGTGCAGCAAAGGTGTAGGGGGGGAAGAATCCTTGCAAGAGTTTTCTTGCCACCCCACAAACTAGGGGGAATTATAAGCTTGGAGTGGAGAGGGAGTGAAGGAAAAAGGATAGCAAACCCACAGTTTACACATGGTTAGCAGATATATTAGCTGTTAAATTCCATCATACACTGGGTGTACCCAGACTCAAACTAAGCAGGATTACCCAAACAATTAGCACTATTAATTTCTTTAGGCTGACAGCTGAACTATGAGTTACAGGGAGAGAGTAACTGTCCCCTGGTTTCGCAATGAACCCCTGAAATAATCTGGAAAGATAAAGATGCCCTCTTTTACTGAGGGCAGAAGAACCAGATCTGCCTTGTAAAGGAACAGATTGCAAGAAGGAAATGTTGGGGAAGGTGAAATGACTGTTGGAGGTTGGAAGCAGAACAAAACAAACAAAAATATCAAAACTGGAATTGAGTTTACAGGACCCATAAAATGAAATCCCACTTGGTCAATAGAGACATACAGGAAAATATTCTTCACTCTTAGAGTGGTTAAACCCTGCAAAAATTTTGGTGATGGCGCCACAGGACAGAAGTCATCATTCTGCTAATTAAAGACTAACTTTCTGCAAGTTTAAAACAGCTACCTTGAGTGGGATTTGTTTCACAGAAGCAGACTACCCTGTTTTATTTCTCAAGACATTCATAGTCTTGGGCTAATTATAGTCTTACCACATATAGTCTTGATTTTTCTGCATGAGTCCTTATTTGTTGTAGATCTGGCAAAACATGGAGTCAAGAAAGAAGAAATAAAGGGAGAACTTTATAGCAAAAGTAGCCAAATGCCAACCAGAAGGATTTTATCTCTGCCAGAGAGTTCTTCTGTGATGCTGAGCAAATCATTTAAACCGGTAGGTTCATGGTCATAAATGCTCTATTCTGATTTTGAAGGAATACTGGAATTGTATTTCCACATTTCATTTTCTAATTTTCAGAGATGCTGAGCCCAAATTAATCTGAATTCACTGGGGAGGCATTCTGAACACCTGACTGTATAGTGCTACACAGTCGGAAAATTAGGTCCAAGGTATCTAATCACAGATTAAAAATTAGTAGTTTTTAATGTTGGTCTCTTTTTTTGGACCTACAACAGTACAATTGGGAACACATTTTGTCATCTAATGGGTCTCGTGAAAATAAATTAAAAACTGCTTATGAAGCATTTACTTTATAATAGATGAAAGACTCCATAATGATTAGTTAACTCTATTTCACTACAGACTTTCTTAAGAAAAAGGTCTTGAGCATTCAAACATTAAAGATCAGAGAGCATGCAGTGCACTGCTTAAATTCACTGTTAGCTTCCCTTTCACAAAGAATTCCTCATTTACTCAAGAGCTGTTTTCTGTTTTTCAGTTTCCCAATCATCTACAAACACTCCAAAGGGCTCAGATGCTACAGTAACACAGATGTTAACAGCAACTTGAATGGGTAAAGTCTTCATGAGATCTTCTGAGGCAGGCATCTAACCATTCTGCAGGGGATCCAAATCTTTTTTCCCCCCAAGCTAAAGTTAGCAAGAGCTTTCCAATGGTGTCAACCAAATTCAGGCTTTCCCCCTTACTAAATGATAACTGTTGAGAAATTTAAAATTCAATGTGATTATGTTCCTATGTTGCAAAAGGCCAAAATCACAACTTCTACTCATTTAGATAAAATATTTTTATATAGCACAGAGCTGATATTTGTTTACTACATAAAGATTAGCAACAAAGAAAGAAAAAACAACAAAAACTTTAGAATGTTGGACTAACTTCTTCCCTCCAGACCAAAAACATTCAGAAAAAATAAACTCTCTTCAGTTTATTGTTTTAGTTTTATACACACAGAACAATGGTTGTTCATTCTTCATGGCCTCAGTAATGTACTATACTGACAGACTTGTGCAGAGTTTAAAAGCAAAAAAAAGGCAGGAAAAAAAAAACAACGTACTTGAGCAACATCTTAAAATCACCCCTGAAAATTTCCAGGTTTTTTCTTTGTTTGATCTCAGCTTATCCATAATAATGATACTCTAATGTTATATTTATTTGTAAGGTTAAAGGGGATGTACCTCATACGCTTGATAATCTTCCTTAAAAAATTCCAAACAAATAAAGAAGCCTGAAAACTTTACACAGCACTCACAATCCGAGCTCAAAAATGTTTTCTAAAGACAAAGAAGTGCTCCAAGAGAAAGGCATTAAAATAGAACTTAAAAGATCTAGGTTCGTTTTTGCTGCTCATTGTAATACCTGGTGAAGTGCTGTAGCCACTAAACAATGCTACCTACCAGAAGGTTTGTTTAAGTAACTAAATGTTTAGAAAAAAATATATGGTTATAAGATTGCAATTATGTCCCTCAATTTAGGTAGAGTTACATTACCTTACTGATATAGTTAACTTGCAAGTAAATAGTGTAAGCCACAGACAGACCAGTCAAATTCTTTATGCAAAGTACATACTATCACTAGGGAAGATAAGAAAGCCTTTAAGCAAGAACTGAAAACAAATCTATTTTTAAATATACACCATCATATTAACTGTCTTCACTGTGCCAATTACTGCTCTTAGAAAACATCAGTTCAACTGTGCTCTAGCTGCTGAACTATTTGTTAACTCAGTTACGTCTATCTTGTTCCCACTACAGGCCAGAGAAAAACGAAGCAAAAAAAGACAGATGAGGCAGGTTCCAGCCCCTTCAGACACCACATCAGTCCTGAGAAAAGTTGTCCTTTATACTCAGGTTTCATTAACCCCCACAGCCAGCAACACATTCTGCTACATTAAGTTTAACCCCCTACAAAAAAGCTTCACCTGTGGACTTAATTGCATCCTTTCTATTTAGGTATTAAACTGTTTTAAAACTCTCACCGTGAAGAGCTATTATAACCTCGGTTTCACTACAGCAGAGTGGATCAAGTCAGTTCTTTAAGCGTTCCCTCTCTCTCACAGCTACTGCTTCTCTCTAGGAATAAGAGACTGCATCTGTCCAAAGACCAGACCAGTACTTAGGAGACTTAGAGTCTTTTCCTGGTAGTAAGGGAAAAGTGGTTATAAAGGACCAAGTGAAGGCAGCATAAAGAAACAGGACTTGAAGGACTGAGTGCTCAGCTAACTGGCATCTTAAATCAGACACACACGTTCCTACATCCACAAAAAACCCACCAAAGCAACCAATGACTTTTATCTTTCACCTATTCAAACATCAGCTATTTCTGTTCAGTGCCTTATGAATCCAATTTACACATCAAGAACAAGAGTTAATTCTAAAATTTGGTTTATGACCTGCAATATTGTTATAGAATAAAACAGAAACAGTCTGAGGAAAAGCAAAGTAACAGGACAACAATAATCTGTTTGAATTCAGTGCTTTATATCCTGATCCAAAATGGAATTTGTGAATAGACTCTATTAGGCATTAGGTGGTGTAAGTGATATTACATCCTATCCTGATGCACAAGTGTGAATTGTCTTGCAAAGCCAGAACTTTTTAATTGATCCTAATGCTTTTGCAATTTAGAAAATGAAGACAGTCCGCACAGGAAATGGAGTTTCAAGCCTCCTGAGCTGCTTGCTTTCCACCTGCCTGTATGTGATCTTGAGTGGTTGACGTAACCTCTTCCTCTCCTCTTTGTAAAGCTCAAACAAGGCATTTCTCTTTCAAACTGGATCATCATCACACTGGGGGGGTGAGCAGGGAGCAGGGTAAGCGGGGTGGGGAGGGAGGGCAGCCACTGGGTAAGGTTTGTGTGTAACACGAAGCAGACTTCACTGCTGTTCCTCAGAGAGGAGGTCCATATAACAGCAGCAGTACCACATCTGCTTATTAGCAGCCTCAGAGTTACTAATTAGGCACAGCACTACTAGAAGCTCAGGATGGGAAGTCCATGGATGGATCGGATTGAAAGTCTGTATCACTACGGTTTTGTCAGACTGTTCTGCACACCACGCTGCAGCATCCTTCTAAAAAGCTGGCAAATACATTCTTTAACAACTGCTACACTATACACCATGAAATTCCTTACACGCCTCTCATGCTCTGGTTTAAATCCTTCCAGCATTCCCATTTTAAAAAGACAGTATTTTTCAGTGGTTTATAACTTAGCTAGAAAAATTTTGCTTGGGGCTGAAACTTGGTACAAGTCATAGGAATTTACCGAAAACATTCTTTTGCTTTATGAAATGCAAAGCAAAGTCAATAGAGCCATCTTTAAACTGCAAAACAAAACAGCACGGAAGTCTACTACAAGGGTATGCCTTGGACAGGAGTGAATGCTGCCCTAGTGCACAGGCGATGAGGAAGAACTGAACTCCCGTTCTCACTTAGACAGAGTAAATAGAAAACGGTGCGTAATAAACATCAGTATGTGAGCCTCCTGTTTCTGAACAGCCCTGTTAACACAGCACATCCAAAGTACTCATTACGGTCAATTCCATTTTACTGTTACATTTTGTAGTTTACTATTTCTCATTACAGCCTATTGTTTTGCTGGAGAGTTTGTACACGCCTATTTACACAAGAGACCACAGAGGTTCAGATTAATAATCATAATTTTTAAAAACCCTTCAAGCAGATTCATTTGATAGAAAACAAAGACTCTGACGTGAATATTGGCTACTCAATGGCAAATACTTTTCAAAGTCACCGAACGTGCATTCAAGTCTCAAGACCTTCTTACAATATCCTTCTTAAAGGACATTAATTTCTCTTGAAATCTTTGATTTTGTGGGGCTTCCACTGGTGAGAAGAAACACTACAGACAAGATAGGGGGGCCTGGGAGGCAGAAAATGCATACCTACACACACAATATATGGCCAACAATGAGTTAATGCCACTATTCTTCATACATAGTGAGGCTCAATAGGCATCAACTTTCACGAGGCTGCCCACTCGCTAAACACAATAGGACTCTCTCACCTCACTCACACATTCCAGGTAATACCTGTGTATCTCTGAGCAATACCTTTAAGCTGAAATGCACATCTTTTGCCAGAATTTAGTCATATTTTATAACTGCAGCCTTTAGGTTTACAATTGAAAATCTTTTTTCCAATTAGTCTATAGCAGAGAGGTCAGCCACCAAACATAGACTTTGCATGGCGAACACCTCTTCTCCTCCAAATTCTATGTATACAATATATTACTTGGGAAATAGCACTTAAACTAATAATTTAAACTCTTGGCTAACTGCTAGGACTTTCAACCTGAAGACTTAAATCAACATTAACTTAATCTCTGCATATACCTGTGGAAATGTCTTGGTAGCTTACCAGAAAGAAAATAATAACTGCAATGACAAGGTAGGGGTTATGCTGCCTTTTCTTAAGCTGAGGAAAATATGAAGTAAAGGAAAACATTTTCTCAGGCAAGTCATTCAAGCTTAGCTCCCCTCTATCTTCCGAACATGAGTAACCTGTGTCAAGCCAATGTTTACTGCTGCAGACAAGGTCAGGTCGCTGAGCTTATTAAAAACATATTAGCTTATTATTATAGATAAAATTTCACACTGCAAGTTGTTCAGGTTTTTTGTGTTCTTTCCCTCCTTCAGGGTGTTTATCACAGGTTTACAGAGATCAGGCTCATACATTTGGCTGCTGGACAGGCTGAAAGTAATGGCAAAATAGCAATACGTAACAAGACAAGAACAGTTGTTAGATCCATGAACTGCTCTTTCTCCCTCTCTCTGTTGTCCCTCCAGTTGTTGCTGTGAATTTCTTTTAGCACAGCCGAATTCACAGAAAAAATATTTGAGAGCTGCATTACGGCTCTCAAAACAAGTTGTCCTCAACAATTCTCCTGACACTCAAACTACCTGCCTTCCTTGCCAACCACTCCTCTACCACAGCTCAAGCCTCACTATGCCCCTCCATCTCCAGATACCATTCACAGACAGACTTTTTGGGGCAACTGCTCCTTCATGTGAAACTGAGACACAAATATCTAAAGTCGTATTGCAAGAACAAAGCTAGTAGAGGACTTGTCCTGTTTTCCTTCTGTGAAGCACAGCAGACATACTTTTGTGATCTGAGGAGAGGAAAACAAACCTAAGCAGAAAGACTACCTTTCTCTGAAACAGTTACAAGCGTAGCCTGCAAGTGCAGAAAGAAATTGCAGCAGCTGAACAGCTACGCTACCAACGGTGAAGTGAAAACCACACTCCTCTCCTACATGAAGCAATACAAGTGTAAAGGGTTGGGAAGCAGCAAGTGGTAGGGGGAAAGCAGATGCAATTTTGACAAAAGTCTCATACCCTAATGAGCAAAGAAAGAAGAGTGCCTTCTGCAGGGGAAAGAAGATGAGCAGGGGTACCCAAACAGCGAGCCCTTGGAGAGCACTTCCAGGGCTTGACAACCCCACCAGAGACAGAGACAACGGGAAGGGCAGGAGCCAGAAGGAAGGCGAGAAGCCAAGAGGAGGAAACTCTTGGAGAGATGGAACGAGAGATAGGGAACAGGTTGAAACAACTATTTTACGGCTCCAGAAATGACAACGTGCAAAACAAAACAAGGGCGACAGGAGAAGAAGGGACACGCGAAAGGAGCCAGCTCAACACAGCTCGCACCGGCCAAGCAAAGTGAGCCGGGAGAACCTTTGGAGAAAGTTTGCCCGGCAAACAGCCGGCAGTTTAACAACGCCTTTCCGCTCGGCCCTGCCCGGCCCCCACAGGGCGACCGCCTAGCCCGGCCGGGGACACCCATCGCCGGCCGCCACCGTCCCCGGCCGGCTCCTCCGCCGCGGGACAGCCCCGCCGCCTCGCACCTGCCCTTCGCACGGCGCCCCGCGGGCCGGCCCACCGCGGCTCCCCGCCACCCCGCGGGGCAGGGCCGGACCGGCGGTGGCCCCTGCGTGTGTGCCCGAGCCCTCCTGCCCGATCGATGCGCCCTCAGCGTTGCATAACCCCCGCCGTGCCCCTGCCCCGAGTGGGGCAAGGGGAAGGGAAGCGGGGAGGGGGGGGGGAGCTACTCACATCGTCCCACTTGACGAATTTGATGCCTTTCTTCAGGGTGTCGGAGACACAGACGGGCTTGAGCTGAAGAGCGTGCACCCCTGGCTGTGCCCCGGCCATTTGCACCGCATTGACGCGCTCTCCCCCGGAGCGGAGAAGCCGCGGGAGGCGGCCGCCTTCAGGAGGGGACGCCGGGACGCCGGAAACAGCCCCGGGAGAGAGGCCGGCGGCCGCGCTCGGCGCGCCTGGAGCGGGCAGGGAAGCGGCTGCCCAGGCGGGGAGGGAGAAGAGGCTTCACTGCCGCCCGAGGAGCGACCTGGCGCGGCGGCGGCCGGGGCGAGCCATGCGGCGGCACATCCTCTATATACAGCTGGCTCGCCACGCACGCACGCCCGCTCCCTCACACACACGCAGGGGCACGGAACGAACGGCGCTGCCCGCTCCGGTTCCCCTCCCCGCCCGCCCCTCCTCCCTCC
>JAOXJM010000023.1:1503456-1540407 GCA_026413425.1 Tringa solitaria
ACAAAACACCACCCAACACTAATCCATATCCCCGAGCACCATGTCAACTCCTCTCAGGAGTTCATTTTCAGGAAAGACTATCAAGTAATATTTTAATTTGCTTACAGCTTACATCTCAGTTCAAACCCAGCTAAGAGAAAGCATTGGAGAACTCTCCGTACAGTGTTAGCAGTTTTGAGTCACTCAGATTGCTCTGAACTCTCCATCAGAACTGCTTATAAAACCCAGCTTTATGAACATGCATCTAGTGAGAACTTAGCAGAAAACTTTGCCCAGTGGCAAAAAAAAATAATATCTGTTTAATCCTTGGAACATTGCAGTCTCCAGACAGCTGACCAAATGAATACTTAGCTGCTTTTCCTGAATATGCATTTGTTGGCAGTTTTCAAAGGGTTAAGGGATACATCTAATTGCTAATAAAGTTGAATAAAATATTCTCAATGGCATTAATGGGAATTGTTTCAGGCTCCAAATCAGTTAAACTAGTTTTTAATTAAACAATATTTAATAAATAACATCTAAAACAGTTGCTAACTTAAGGCTTGTTAAGGAAAAGGTGATTCTTAAAAATTTTTTTTCAGATTCTCTGGCTACAACAGAGGAGGCTGGACTGAGCTTTTGTAGTAGAATAAAGCATTTCTCTTACCAAGACCAACCTTGCTGTGATAACTTTTATTTCAACTGAGTTATGCCAGGATTGCAGCAGATCAGAATATTTGAATATTTTACAGTAGTCTGAGCTGATCAAAATGTAATAATGTGAGAGGTTCTTCCTTACATTTGTATTAGTACGTTTTCAAATCCAGCATGTTGAGACTTTTAAGCTCTTGTAGCTAGGACTGTTTGTTCTGTGTTTATGCAGTGCCTAGCAGAGTGCAGTTCCAATACACAAATAGGGCTGACGGGTATTCCAGTAACACAAACTGTAAGTGATTTACTTATGTTTCACATGTCTTCATATCACAAAACAGACGCTTCTTCTGTCATGTGCAAAGGGTTGTATGTAATACACTTTGACTAAGCAAGTGTGAAAGGCACCAAAGACCTACCTGACAAACCATATGGCAGATTTATTTATAAAGCAGTGTACTTTCAGATGTACTGCCTGAGAGCAGGCTTGTCAAACAATTGTGTGGTCTACAAACACACAATGATCTTGATATAGCGGGAAGCATAGATAAAATGCAACCAGACTCCATTACCCTTGCTGACTGCAAGTACCTTACTCCACTAGTCACGCTGAAATTAGCTATTCAGCATACCCAATAACTGTATCACCAGCCAGTCCATAAGTGTGCTAATTATGATATCACAGCATAAACTATCTTAATCCACTTGCCCTGGTCATACCTCCTCGTATCAGTTACGAGTTACTGTCATTCTTAGCTCCACTCCAACAATCCCTGAAGGAGATGGGATTGTTACCTTGGAAGCCAACCTGCTGCTCAGGTCATGTTAGCTGCCACCTTTTACTGGGACCTGCCCAGAGCTCTCAGCAGTGGTGAATGTCCTAATGACAATATTTCAGTTAAAATTTGTCAACTAAAATTTGTCTTTTAAAAAATATCATGCGATTGGTCTGAGGGGGGTTCCAACAACCACCAAAAGAAATGAGCAAGAGGAGAATTCTATTCACGCTGCAGAAGCAGTGTGAAACTTCTTTTTCACCCATAACATGCTTTTCTTTCTAGTAAATGGTTTATTTAGTATTGTAAGATGTAGAAAATTCAGTTCAAAAGCTTTATTCAACCATGCTAGTGGTTTCATTAGTAAACTAAAACAATGATCTATATACATTAAATACTAGCAAAGCAAAATTCTGCAGACCTAGAACATATAATACTGGATTGATGACCACCCTGCACAAAGTGTAAAGAGCAAGCATGCAGCAAGTTACAAGCACAATGGAACCCCAGGGATTTTCTTCCTTTTAATTTTCTGCCTATTTCCACAGGCCCTTGATGTCACCACCTAGAGCATATCTCTTCCCTCTAAATTTGTCAAGGCCAGTGAGCTGGTAAATTCTGTGAAGAAAGCTAGGACCTGCCTTAATAGTTCTGTTAAGATATCTTGCGGGACTTCCCCCCTTCCTCCCATGTAAGCTGAAGCTCTCACCCTTGTCCCCTGCCTGAACTATATCTCAGTCATGTCACACAGCCATGCCCATGCCTGGCCATGGATCCCCTTGACCTGGACACTGATCTATGGACTGACTTCCCAGGTGACCTTGGATGGGCACCCCACAGAGGTTCCTGATGTCCTGTGCCAGAGGTTGTCTCCTGGCCTGCCCTGTTTCCTTGTTGGAGGCAGCGGGACAGGCCCTGACTGGCAAGGAATGCCCAGGAATCCCTTGCAGCTCCTGATTACCTGGCCAGCTATCAGCCCACACCACACCCTGATATTCAGTATTTAACAACTGTACGTCAACTTCTTTTAAGTACTAGGTACTACACATTTCTTAAGTCTCTCAAAAAAGCTGAAAACAAGAAAATTTAAAAGCACCCAATACAGACATACATAATTTCCTAAGGAGCAGGGGCACGAGTCTTTTTTAATTGATATTTTAAACTTCAAGACTGAATTAGTAACCCAATTACAACTCTTAGCATCTTAATAATTTCATTTGAAGAATTCAAAATTATTTCCTATCACTAAGTATGGAGGCTAGGATTTATTGTTTCCAGTTGAAAACTATTCTGATTTGCAGTCAAACCATAACATCATTCTACCAACCATCCTAACTGCAGGGAGAAGCAGTTATACTGTAAGGGAAATTGTCTTTACATCAGCTTTAGTTGTAAGTGGCCTAGACACTCTAAAAGAGTGTGGTCTTTTTGGTGTGACAGGACTACAACAGAGCTTTCAAAATGGACAAAACGTTAATGAGGCCATTCCTGCTTGCCTTCCTAACAGAAAAACAGTTACTCAAGACAAGTTCTGCATGAGAAAAAGAAAAAGTCAAGCAGTTCTTTACTGAATGCCAACAGTACTTTTTTTCCTGCTCGCAGACTTAGTTTGCAACCTTCTCAAATGATCTCTACACCCAGAAAGGATAGCGGACATTCAGATCTCTCGTATCATAGACTAGATGGGAAAGCACAATAAAAAGGAAGGCTCAACAGTGGAGAGTATCACAGAAGCTTCAGGCTTTGAAAATAGTGTCTAAGGGACCACCTATCACTGCTGGAACACATTCTAATTCACTTTGGAAGCTGAAGTGCTTATTCCAGATCTTTCAGTGAAAGTACGATGAAGTTTGATTCTAATGTAATATTCACTGAAGCTCATGGAAAGGTCTACTTGAGTTTCAACAAGTGCTGAATCTACACTTCCTTCACATCCACAATCAGTCTGTTAGAGACAGATCTGAACCAACACTTCTGGATGAATGCTGCACCGTGAAAGTCACCATGAATGCTAGAGAGGAATGCAAATTCCTCAGTCACTGGGCCTTCATCACACTATCCGCACACAAGCCTAGGTATGTCCTGGGTGCAATACCTAACCACTGGGTAAGAGACAACCAGTGCTCCTAGAAACTGACCAAGATGACCCCAGGAGATTAACATCATCATTTTGAAATACATCAGGCAGCAATCATGGGTATATGTACTGAAAAGTTTCTGACTTCAAGTGTAGAAGACATCACAGTAATCCAATAGTGACATGACAGAGAAATGAAAAATTGGGGCCTCAACACAAGAAAAGACAGCAATAATTTTCAAGGCACTATTTGCACTAAAGACTCATTAAAAAGGGAGAAAAAAAATGTTTGTGAGATGTGATGGTAATCTGGAAGCACCTTCAGATTGGATCTCTTTGAGAAAAAAAGCATTAAAAAAATATTTGAGACAGTCCTCACAGAATACACCAGGAACTATAGGGATAACTCCATTTCAGAATTCTTATTAGTTGTTAAATGTGCTATATCTTGGGAATTCTTTTTGATTCCAATTGGGCAATGATCAAATAAAATTTTTATTACCATTAATTCAAATACTTCAGATTCATACTTTATAGTAGTCAATGAATAATCTGATGTTAGAATGGCTGCATATACATTTTTCTGAGAATATAAGTTCTTCTAGAACAAGCTTTCTCCTCCTCCCAAAAGGACATATGAAAGATAAGCAATTTTATAGGAAGTCTCTGAAGAGCAATCTTTTTTCTTTTCAAAGAATTTGAGATCTTAAATCAGATGAAAATTAACTGCATGCAAATGTGTGATGCAAATCCAAGATTCAGCCCAGCCTCCCTGTATACAGCTGCAGCTGATTTCTGTTCCTTTCTAGGTAGTGAGGAAATTAGTTTGAAACCTGCTGCTAATACTTTCATTGGGATTTCAGGATTTTAAGTTAGCAAGTGAGCAAGTCTTTGAGGCTTGATATATCAGGCAGGGGGCTCGAATCACTGAAGTGATTAACTTTGTCCATCAAAGCAGTCCTAAGCCTTCACAGTGAGATTTTAAACTTGTGGAATGGAGAATCAAAATAGGATGATAATTTTCAATACACTGAGAGCACAAAACTTTGAGTCAATGCACCTCTCCATAATTCTCAATAGAAGTCTCAAGCTTTATTAACTGGGTCAGTAAAGTTGTGTCTTGCGAGTCAAGACTTACAGAAACCCATCTAAAAAAATTCTGGTGCTGAAGAACAGGTATACTAGAAAAACTAGGCAAAGTGTCAGTAGTGTTGGTTTAGCTGATAGGACTGCACATTAGCAATTGCACTGTTCAGCAGTTCTGAGATTCTAAGAGGAAATTCTGACGGGAGATGGCTGCAAAGAGGATAAGGAGGATTAATTTAAAATGTACATTTTATCTTTTTACTCAGAAAACCAATGTTCAAATAATAACATCTATGCTTAAAGGATAAAGGTAAAGCAGTAAAGAGCCAAAATCCATTAGTACAACGAGTACTTCCAATTTTAGTAGTAGCAAGCAGAGCCCGTTCACACAGAGGTTAGCTAAACAGTTATTTTAAGGACTTACTGTCCTTAGTAAAAAATTAATAGAGCAAGTGTCAAAAGCCTTTCATGATTTTAAAAATTAGAACAGTCTGTCTCTACTGGGTATCTGTCCTGTATAGAGAGCTTTCACCTACTGAAATGTAGAGTGTGAAGTTTACTCAGCTCCTAGAACTTAGCACACCTGTCCTGAAATCACAATATCTACATATCTTGATGACACATGGCATTAGGTGAGTATACTAGCTACTTAAAGCAACATAATTCCTCTGCTCAAGTCATTTACGTCATTCACAGCAGTGGAAGTTTTAAAATACAGTCACTTAGAGACTCACAGCACACTTCAAAAACATCCCTTTCTGGAGAGAAGAACAGAGGGCATAAGTAGTTATTAAAGCTGCAGAAGAAAACAGTGGAGGAAGGAGAGGGAACAAAGCATAAACATGGGCCAGATTTGAACTTAAAAGCAAAAATCCAAATAAAAAGCTTTGCATTATGTCAGGCATTGAAAGTTTTGCTAATCTTTGGGAAATCACACAGGTGTATTTGAAGGTAGAACTAGGTTTATAACATCCATGGCTCAGAGGATGATCTGATGGTTGCTTCTACACATTTCATCACATTTCTACACATTTCTCTTGCAAGAAGCTGAACACACTTGTCAATCAATCCTCTGACCTGCAATGACAGCTTTCACTTGCTGTTCAGCCCAGCATACAGAAATTTATTTTTGGACTGCAACTACCATCAACTCCCACTTGTCTGTGGGTGGTTTGTCCAAGTTATAAACTAACAGTGCCACCTATTGCACATAGGTTCTGGTGCAGACATGAAATTTGTCTCTGGGTAGGGCCAGCTCAGGTTCAGCAAGATACTTTAGTAGAGGTGCAGTGCTGTGCAAACCAAGTACTTTTCTTCCAAAGCTGACATGGGCTTTGAAGTAGAGTGCCAGTCATGGCCCACGCTTGAATCTAGCAGGGTTTGTTTACTCCAGTTTTAACCAATTCTGGTAGTCTTGCATGGATTTTGGAAGAAGCCATTCAAGTCCCTTCATACTGCTCTTCCCAGCATGTCCTCTAGTGACAGATTCTCCTAGTTACAGCATTCTCTCCTTACATCAGGCAACAGAGAAACATCGTGCACACTCTTGCCAAGTTTCTGACACATATCTTGCTTTTCCAGCAATCTATTAGAGTTTACAGCTATGGAAGCTATAAAGGAATGTTGAGCCTTTCCAGCATCTTCTGTCACAGGGCTTTGTCCATCATTGCACTTACAGAAAAGAAGAAAAAAACCCTTTCCTCGCATGTGGCAGACTAAAAAAACAAACCTGTTGTCTTCAGAACTGGTCCCTCATCACTGTTGCCCCTGGGTCTGTCACACTTACTGGCTGCTCTGTCTCACTAGGCACCATCAACAGCCCAGGAACCCCCAAAGCATAACACTATGCACAACAGTGAAACAGCAGACACTAACAGGGTCCTGTTTTTGGAAAGTCAAATAAAAAAAAAAAATCCAAGTTATCTCCCTTATGTACACAGTCAACCACTTTTACACTTTTCTTATAGTCTTCTACCAGCTACTGTCACGTATTTCCCAGTAGGTCAGTTACTCTATCCAAACAGTAAGCCTACTCACAATCACCGCTCATTAGCAGTAGCACTAATACAACGATGTGTTTAATTGTTGCTGTATATTTTTAAGTGCTATACCTTGATCATTCCTAGCCTACACAGCCTCATCCTACAAAATTACAGGTAGCTTGCATGGACGTCTTGTCTTACTTCTTCAACAGACTGCAGATATTCTAGTCTCTTATCCAAGTGCTCTCAGCTTCCCTCCCACATTCCGCATTACACCATTGAGAAAACTGCAAAAACATTTACTTTTCAGGCCTATTGTGAGCACAGCTTTAAACCTCCCAAATCAGTGTGAGAGAACGCCAGAACCCAGGTCCCAAGTAGTTCTGTTTCTTTCAGGTTTGGGCTTTGCTGCATACGTACATGATGAGAACAAATAAAAGAAGAAAGGGTGATCTCTCGTGACATTACTAACCTCAAAGGTTGCATCTACTATCCAATATTAAGCAGTTTGTTTTAAAACAAAGTTAGTGGAACTGTATTTTGGATCTTAGTTAAGCTTCTCCAGCAGAATGAAATATATATTGAATCTTTCTCTTGCCTGTCCCTCCCCCTCAGCCACTGATAGTAGTCAATATTGACTGGAGAGTTAAACTGGAGTTGTTTATTTTAGTAAAAATTTGAGCTAATATCTTATTTTGACAAATCAATACTTGCCAAAGTTCTTTAAAACAGGTTCCAGATAGTTTTTCAGACTCACATGTATATTCAGATTTATTCAATATTTATAAAGAGAAACAGACGGGAATGTTATATGACAGTATGTTCAACTTTGCCCCGGTGAACATTACTTTATAGATGATCTGATTATACAGATCAGCTAAGAAATGCAAGCAGATGAATATGTGCTGTCATTAAGTCTGTCTTTCTTGTTTCAGCATTCAAAAAAAACCAAAGCCTCTTTCTCTCTTTATCTACTTGAGTCAGCACATGTCTGTCACCTGGCTTTTGGTAGTAAATAGTGCTTCATTTTAACCTCTAATCAGACATAAGGACAAGACTTTTTAGGCTTGACATTCCTTAGTGAAGCCTTTATTTTTGTGCATTATCTCCACAACAATCTATAATTTTTATATTCTAAGAGCAAACTAATATTGTTGGAATAATTGTAATATAGCTGTGATGATGTTGGTGAAAGTGTATTTCACAAGAAAGTGACTTTTCAGATACCATAACTATTTGGATATTCAAGTCCAAATGGCAATATTATGCCAAATGTGATCTCTATTGCCTTTGTAGTTGCAGAGAACTTATGACCATAAAAAAAAGTGAGAGAATCATAGGCTGTAGTGTGCTGCAAAATGGATCCTAGGGGGAACTAATAACTTCCTGTGGAGCTGGAAACTAGAATACTTTTTTTTCCTTCCCTCCCCCATAGAACAACAGTGACTATGCATCTAGGGGATGCTCTGCACTTGTTACTTCTGAATTAAGAAAACAACAGGCTGGATGAGCACGTGATGAAATTGCTCAACACTAAAAACAGCACATACATTCTTTGGGATCTTAAAATAATCTCCCAAGGGAATATTGTGGTTCTTCTTTGATACTGAAGATTACATGAATGCCAAATAAAGTTTCCATGTACTGACTAATCCGCTAGCTATCTATCATTCTCCCGGCCTGCTTCCATTTCCAATTCCCTTTGTGTTTTTTTTGGAGTAGCTACATACACACCAATGGCAACAGATTTTCCTCTTGGGGAATGCCCCATTAAAAGACATTCTTCAGTGGCCCCTATTCTACCTTTAATGCACACATAACAGCCTTGCCCCCAGTATTTTCAATTTGAGCTATTCTAGGCATTTAGATACAAACCTGTACTGCATTTCTCAGTGTGTATCTGTGAAAAGATAACTTAAGTGGGGTGTATGAGGCTCTGGAAAAACACTTTTAATTGTTAATCATAGCTATGGAATCAAATTTATCCTATTTCTAGGTAAGACAACTGTCTTACCTTCAACTAGAACTACAACTGCAGTGGCTTAAGTAGTTAAAGAGAACCCAAACTGTACCATAAAAACATACAACATTGAATAGTCTCAGTATTCAGAAGGAATAGATCTGCTGTGACTCATGAGCTGGCAGAAAATTTATCAGAAGGTAAATTTTATTTTTCAAGGGAAATCCAGATCTTTAAATAAAATCTTTCACAGAGACTTATTTTTGGCAGAAATGTCAGTTTCTGAATAAATACTGAATGCCTGAAACATGGTAAATATTAGCCTGAAGTGAAAATACAAAGGAAAGTTCCACTACACAGCTTGGATTATATAAAAGACCAGGGAGACATGACTTTGAGGCACTTTGATTCATAGCTGAAATACGTCACTTAGGGATGAAATGTTTTTACCAAATCTTGACTTCCCTTGTGAAGACAGACAGGTCTAATTTACTGACCTTCAAAGCACTAATTTAAAACATTATAGTTTTGCCCTCTACATTTTCTATGAAGTAATTTTTAAACTTTAAAAAGTTCATCATCATCTCTGCATGAACCAGAAAAAAACAGTAAGAAACTCACTTCCCCAAGCCCCCCATGGCTTTATATTAATTGCCAGAACTTTTTTTTTTAGGTCTAAATGATTATGAGTTCAAAATATTGAGGCGCAGCCTTAAATTCTAGTTTTTAATCCTTTCAAAGATTGTGAAAATTTAGGATAACCATACTCTACAACACTTGCAGGGCAAAGGACAATTTAACTGTGCTGCAACTGTGCCCAAGTTTTTGCTAGTGATATCCAAAATACTAAAATATTTGAAAAGTCTCCTTATCTTAATGTAGTAATTGCTAAGAATTTAAAATGGTGTTGATGGACACCAAACCAAAGAAGGCAGGAATAAAAGCAACCAGAATATATTTCAATTTAAAAAAATGTACAATTCTGAACTTTAATATTATCACACATACTGTATTTATCCAGTATTCAGAAAAGTCAATGAAATCAATTCCATTGGTTTCAGTTGACTCTGGAGTCCAAGCACAGCAACAGCAATAAATATTAAAAATATAGGCAGAAGGCAGTAAGCAAAATGCTGTGTTAATCTGATTCTACTGTAGTTATCCTGCATTCTGAGCTTGTAGCAAAGTACATGAAACACCTTCCCAGTTAATATAATTTGGAAATGAAAGACCCAGTTGTCAGCCCAGAGCACATTCCCCTTCTGGGAGTGCAAAATGGGGGAATTAAGTAGTTTATCTGGCTGAGTCCAAGGTTGGTTCCTGTGCCAATAAAAGCCTTTGTGAAGAAAGCTAGGAATCATAGAATAGTTTAGGCTGGAAGGGACTTAAAAAGTTCATATAGTCCAGTCCCCCTGCAATAAGCAGGGACATCTTCAACTAGACCAAGTTGCTCAGAGACCCATCCAACCTGACCTTGAATGTTTCCAGGGATGGGGCATCTACCACCTCTCTGGGCAACCTGTTCCACTGTTTCACCACTCTCATTGTAAAAAAAATTCTTCCTTATATCTAGTCTAAATCTCCCCTCTTGTAGTTCAAATCCATTACCCCTTGTCCTATTGCAGCAGCTTCTGCTAAAAAGCTTGTCCACATCTTTCTTTTAACCCCCTTTTGAGTACTGAAAGACTGCAATAAGGTCTCCCTGGAGCCTTGTCTTCTCCAGGCTGAACAACTCCAACTCTCTCAGCCTGTATTCATTGGAGAGGTGCTCCAGTCCTCCATTTTTGTGGCCCTCCTCTGGACCTGCTCTAACAGGTCCATGTCTTTTCTGTGTTAAGGGCTCTAGTAAACAATCATCTGCCCCTCCTTTCCTTGGGAAGTGATTTTAAATGGAGGCTTTACTGGTGGCACCTGCCTCTGCTCCATCCCAGCTGTGCATCTGCATCCAAACTTATATCTCCACAACTGACCAGCACTCACTCTGCCTGCATTTCTTGGGTTGGCCTCAGACTTGTCTCATCACTGCTGATGGTCACTGATCTATATCTGGCCCTCATCCCTCCTGGTCACCCCTCCCACCTGCATTGTCATCATGGCTCTGCTCCTGGTTCCTCTTTCCCTGAAGAGTAGCCAGTTCTTGCTGCTCCCTCACACCAGCTTGGAACAGGAGGCATATAACATTATTACACTTTAACACTGACAAAAGTAGAAGCCATTTGTGATTTTTAGACATCTCTAGTTTTCCTGTTGGAAGTCTTAGGTCAGATTTTATGCCTACACACTGCTAATATATTCCCAATACACAAGAAGTTGAATGCAAAATGGAAAAAAATATTCTAGTTTAAGAAGTAGAGCCTTGAAAGCCGAGTTGTAAACTTGCCCATGCAATGTGAACTGCATTATCTCTAAAGAGTATATTTGCAAAACAAATTTTTAATTAATTCTCCTGTTTTTTCCTCTCAAATGAATTTCTTCCAAACCTTCAGAAGTATCCAATACCCAAAGAATTAGAAATAAAAAAACCCACATTACCCATGTGCTCAGAGTTTTAATTTTTCCTACACAGTTTGAATCAATGTCTCCTTTTCCTAAAATAAAAGGCAATTTTGCCAAAGTAGGATGGGGGCCAAAATCTTTAATTAAAAAGAGGCATTTATTCACTTAAGTTTGGCAACAACTAATACTTTCATATTCCCATTTGTATAGGCTAAGTAATTGCTTTGTGCACATAAATTCAAAGTCAAAATAGTACCCTATGTTCCACTGCCCTTCTCCAAAGATAATGTGATCTATTAAAAAGAGCTACTGTTTCTACAGGAAGGCCTGTGACAAGACAAATTTTCATTTCTGGCTTTCATTTCTCCTTGGATGTTCAAAGGCCACATCCTTCTTATTTCCACCTCTTACTCATTTCTAAGTACCTCTCAGCCGTTTTTAATGCAGGAACTTGTGTACATCAGCAAACCAAGTAGAACTGATAGTAGTGAATATGCAAAAAGAATACTAAACAGAAAAGATTGGCATTTTTCAGTACTCCTTTCATTTCAACATCTGCATACAACATTTCACTACAGTGGACATTTTTATATTTTTCTACCACAAACCCAACATTTTGCCATGACTGTCAGTCCCAGATTGTTTCTGTAAGAACATACTGCTAAGGGAACTAGTGAAAATTTGCCTTCATTAAATAAACAATGAAATTTGGATAGTCTGAAGCGATAGGGAATAAATTGTGCCATCCATTTCCAGGAGAGAAGCAGCAGTAACTCATTACTTTTTACAAGAATTTCTAGTTTTCAGAAGATGAAGGGTCTAGCACACTGTCATTCGGTAAGTGCACTTTTACATTCATCCAAAAAGTTGTTCACAGTTTCCAGAGAAAGCTGTTTTTAAGAAATGATTGAGCATTTGTATATCAATGAAACAAAACAAGAATATAGAGTTTTCTTATTATTTATAGTTACTCTGTACTGAAGCTTTTGAAAATAATTTCTCATTAAGGTATTTCAAGAAAGATGAGAGCAAATTAGGATGCTATCCACAGACAATCACATGACTTAAAGAACATATTGTGCATCTACCTTGAAATGCCAAGTGACTGTGTCATTGCTAGTTAACTATACATTCCTAAATGAAAAATACAAGGCCCGAGTATAACGGCAGTAAAACATTTTGGGGTATAAAATTGTTCTCTTATGTATCTTTCACAGAAAACTTTTTACCTGCATTCCTCAGTCCATTTGCAAACAGATAAGCAAATAAACCAGGAGATAAGGCAAATTGTTCAGAATGGCAGAGGAGGGACCAGAACCCATTCTTCTCACCCTGCTGATAGCTTGATCTCCCCTTCTACACACTTGATGCCAGCTCAAAGCATCTATTCAAATAATATCTTAGCAGAAATGGGCTAATTTTATCAGTTCTTTTAAAATATGTACAAGTGTTCCACTGTATGATGTGACATTCAAAACTGACTAAATAATACAGTGATCTTAAGATATTTTTAGCAACACTTATTTTACAGCTGAAATATTCCTCACAAGTAGCCTGCAGAAGCTTTTCAGCTCAGATCTTACTGTAGTCCCCAACTTTTTTTTTTTTTGCTTCTTCTTGCTCTTTATGTCCTTGTGTAACAAGGGTACAAAGCGCTCAATATTCATTGAGCTTTTTAAAAAACTTAGATTATATCCACAAGAGCTTCCTGATTGCTCACCCACTCTTGGGCTAGAGGCTGGGAGAAGAATTTGAAGCTCTGCCTATTATTATTATCTCCATGCTCCTGTCTGGTCACCACGAAGGAAAAGAAATAGGCAAGTATGCTTCCTACCACACTTCCAGGCACATTGTGGAAGAAACTGGTGGTAGAGGGCGAAGGGGGCTTTTCACTCCTTCCAAGAATTCAAATCTCAATCTGTCACTATGCCTTGCACAGTTTTTATGTTCCTTTTTTAGCATTTTTTTTCCTTCAATTTATTGTAATGGAAGTAATGCATTAAGAAACAATGTTTTGACAAGAACAAAAAAAAATATCAAGAAAAGACTATGGAACTGTTCCTTTTAAAGCAATTATCAAAGTCCAAATTCATTTTTACAAGGAAATCTGAGCTTTAACCTTGTAATTAATGGAGATGATTCCAGAAAAAGGACTCATTTTTCATATGGTACGACAGATCTTGTTTTTCATAAAAAGAGTTGAGAAGGCTTGTGAACATTCTGCTAGGTTTCAGCCAACAGAGAATGTTTAACACCAAGGCCTCCAAGAAGTAATTTTATTTCATACCTTCATGTGCAGCTGAATTTTCTCCAGGGCAGAGAATGTAGACTGACTGTCAGAAGCTGGGAGCTGCAAAATCCAGATGCAGAATATTTTACCATATTCAATTTATCTCCCTTGTTTTTAAATAAGGGAAAATTTTGCTAAATGTGCAGGTAGATAATTTGGTTTGTTATTTTATTACTTTTAATTAGGATTGTCATTTATAATGTGTACAAGGGCACAAGGTGAAACAACTTCATTAATTATGTAGAGGCACCAAAAGAATTTTCCAAATGTACATTGAAAGAACAACCATCAAGAGTCCAGTAATGAGCTCACATACCACAAAAGGAAAACAGCATGTTATTAACACACTATTTAGTTTTAATAAGATTTTCTTCAATCATAAAAATGGATGTAAGTCAATAAAATTTAACTGCATTGTAAGACCCACATGGAACTGTCCCCTAGAATTTCTGCTCTCCAGAACACACAAGCGGGTAAACAACTGGAAAAAAGCCAAGAAAAAGTTTCCAGTCAATATGAAAATTCAACTGTAATGTATCTAATGATACTGACGCCATTGCTTTACTGGCATTAAAAATGGGAATGTTAGAAACCACTCCACTGTAATCAGTAGAACTCTATCAAGGTAAAGTGTCTCTGAACATAGAGTTCATCAAGCAGCCAGCATGCATGACAAAGACAATTCAAGTTTATACCTGTCCCATAGCAATTCTCCCTGGGCTGAAAAGGTTCATTCAAGTGAAGTGCAGAATTTCTGCCATGAAGAACTGGGGAAGAGAGGGAAAGGACATCAGTAAAGTATTCAATAAAGATTTCATTGTGTTGCATACTTCTGAAGTGACTTGAAATGAGGTTCACCACCACATTTCTCTTACAAAAGCAAAGTCCAGACAGAAAATTTCAAAAAATTAAGAAGCTCAAGTCAAATCTCTGAATGCTTGGAATGATATCATATTTTCTGGAATCAATGGGTCTTGCAAGAGATTTAGGGCTGTATTAGGAGTTATTTTACCCCTGAAGTAGAGTACACTAACATCAATATGCTTTCATGTGGGCATACTAGTTTTATACTTCCAAGTGTTTCATGCTAAGCTTTCTGAATAAGTCATTTTGGGTCAGATCAAATGGACTATTATAAATGAACTCTTAGCATATTTTCCTTCCTATACTATTCCCTAACAAATGCAGAGTACAAATTGTACTTAGTAAGCCAGGTAAAGGAGATAAGCAGCATAGATACTGAAAAAAAATAAAAATCACATAGATAACTTTTGCTTCTGCCCTCAGCCATGCAGAGCTGTGTGCATATGCAGAGGTGGCAGGATGGATGTGAAAAGGCTCTCTAGGCAAATTGGCCTTGAGAGCCTGCCTGAATTCCAGCAGCATCTCCAAACTAGGATATGGGTTGCAGTGATGCTTAGACTTAATAAAGTTAGGCATTCTGCCTCCAGCCTATGATCCTTCCTTTTACAGGATAATCTCCATGGGCAGCCTTCCAGCTGCCATCCAAATTCCAGGCTTGAGAAAGTTTGCCCCATCTGACCTCTACTCTGGCAACATGGAAGAGACAGAGCAGGAAAGCAGTGGTCTCATCTTCAGCCAGTGCTCTCAATTTATGCTAGTGAGTTATAATTTCTAGACAAATGAAGATGAGAAAGCCATCCTTACTTTGTACACACAATGATATTCTCACAGGGACGAACTATCCTCCTAGGAAGACTAGGCACTTATGCATACCTGCAAAAAGTGAGCATTAAATGCTGCTTTTCTAATTTGGTAGTGGGTTTTTCCCCATTCTACATTGATGGAAATATTTGCCATAGCAAATTAGAATTAGCCCATACAGCTCTCATTGCCTTGTGCTAAGTGGAGAAACACAAATTTCAAGAGTGTATTACTGTTTACTCTTAAAGCACTCTGTGCTTCTATTTGTCTCTTATTATGAGCTAAGGATATGCATAATCAATTGGCTGGTACCTCTACCTTGCAGAAAATTAAATCTGTAAGTATACACTCTAAAATGCTACAAGTAAATAGAAAATGCTAGAACACAGTTTATCCACATTGGAGCAAAAATGGGAAAAAACCATCAGCTTAACATCAGAAAGAAGCTAGAGGAGAACGTAAAGAGTCTCTAGAAATATGGGTATTTCTTAGCAGAGATTTGGAAGCAAGCATTCACAATGGAGGGAGAAAGAGCCAGTCATTCTACTTGCTGTTACATGTCTCAAGAGCGTCTTAAAGACAGAGCTGAACAGCTCTGAACAGCAAGGAGTAAAGTCTTATGGAGGTAAGGACAAGTCGGAACTTGTCTACTCAAAAAAATACTGTTCTGCTAAAGAGAAAGTAAATACGCCATTCATGTATAAGCTTAGACTACACAAGAAAGCTCACTCAGGATAAAGCCTCCCCAGAGATGTGGTGGAGTCACAATCACTGTAGGTTTCAAGATGCAAGAGGACAAGGTGCTAGATAATCTCATCTATGCTCTCTTTTCTATGAAAGGCTAGACCAGATGATCTTTTGAGGTGCTTTCCAACCTGAACTGTTCTACAATTCCATAAATAAAATAGCCCCTTCTCTTTCTGTGAAAGAGATTATTTTTCCACAGTCTTAGTGACTTAAGGCTTGATTTGTCACCAAGACATTTCAAGGCTAGGGTTAATTCTTGTGTCATTGTGAATGAAAAATTGAGAAAAACCTTCTAGAGTCTCAGAAATGGCAACAAAGCTGCTGTTCGGATTGAGGCTCTGCACAGCAAGAGAGGGCAGCAGTACCAGCAAGGAAATCAAGCTCATCCTGGAAATAGAATGTTTCCAGGCACCAAGGTGCTGATATCCTAAGAGAAGCAAAATCTACTTAGCAGGAGGTGCTATCGTAATTTTGCTATCCTGTAATCAGCTGTTGACAAACTGTTAATTGACTGAGCCCAGCATCCACCAACACAAGCAAGTGTTGAGGAGGACATGGGTTGTCTAACTGGATGCATTCCCAATCTGTCATCACATTTTCAAAAGATAAGTACACAACTGGTTCATCAGACAGAAATGGAAGTCACACCTGCTCCAAGCTGTCATTAACATACTACAATGCCAAGTAACTGGGAGAGAGGTAGAAAATGCAAGTTGCATTTGTATCTAGAGCAGGCATTTACTTTCACTTCATGTAACAGCAGCCCAGATTCCACCACAGTCAGTGGAGCAGCACTTGGTCTCCAGAATGCTAAAAAGGACAGGGAAGGAAACAATTGTTATCTATTTCTTACAGTACTACATCTAAGAGGCAACTCACTGGTTAGGAGGTCACAAGTCTTAAACTGCAATACAAAGCATAATTAAGTTGTGGAACCTACTGCTAAAGGATTGAACAAGTATGAACAAGTTCAGAGAGGGGCTAAACAAATTCACAGAAGTCCATTGCTGACAATTAAAGGTAAATTGAAATGCTCCAAAACCCCTTATTAGTGCAAGGTATTTCCAAGACAGAAAAGATGGTATGCACAGCCTGAGCTTGTACTCCTTCCCTAGGAATTTGTTGCTACCCAACATTGAGACATGACCCTTGGTTCAACAGAATGTATCTGATCCAGCCTTGCAATTCTTATATTTAGGTTGAGTCAGATGAGAAAGGAGCCTGGTCTCAGAGTCGATAAACAAGTAACTAAGGGAAATTCCAGAAATTCACTTAATCTTGGCAATGTTTTTTCTTTCAGCTCCGTAGATTCAAGATGAGCTGTCATTTAGTATTTGCTATAATTTCCAATTTGTAAGCAAGTCCAGAAATAATACTAACATCTCTTGCTAGGGCTTATTCTAATACATGAGTGCTTTTAAAGGCACTCACCTGTACAAAGTGTTAGCAATGCATAAAGTACTAGCAACTAGTACGAATCAAGTGAAGGTATTGGAAAAAAAACCTTAGTTCACTTTTAATATCATACAGCTTATGAATTACATTTGGACATAGAGTTAGAACACCTCCCAGAAATGCCAGTGTGACTTCTGTCAGGAAAATCTTTCCTGAGGACAAAATAAAAAATAGACAGCAAAAATCCTATTAGCAAACACAATACAACATTTGTCCTTACATGAAGAATGGTTATTTGGAACTTGAAGAACAGTAGATATTTGTTTTGTCCAAATAAAGTACTGAGAAGATGTGCAGGAAACATGACTGAATTGTTAGAACAGTACAATGAAGGAAGCACGTTTAACTTTATTCTACTCAGATGAGCTTGGTGACCTTGGGCTACATCAGTCATTCTCTATCTGCATCAGCTTCATCAACCTTACTGAGATATTCAGGATAAAAACATACTTAGAATGTGCACACAGCATTATGTGTGAGAGAGGTTTACACAGACCTTTTTGAGCCACTTAAAACCAGAAGCTACAAAGGAGATTGTTTTCCCCTTTATATTCATTAACATTAAACCCCTCACAATGTTACTCTCACCTGAATGCCTTGAGAAACAGACACTTCAACATATACTGCAAAGCAGCTCAAAGACAGCAAGATATACTGCAAATTGCTACAAACCAGCAAGATGTACTGGCAGAGTGAAAGGTATTTGTTGCAAGTCAGAGAGGAAGGAAATTTTGATCTGAAGAGACAGATTTACTGGGCACTCATCCTTCAAAAGTAGAGGAGACTTACTCCCATTGTTTTCTCATGCCTCAGGAAAGCTCAGAAATCTGAACATCCCCTCTAACTTTTTTCTTCCTTCCAGCTTGCGTTTTAACAAACAACCTTTCCATTTCTTCAGCACAAAAGTAGGTTGACAGCTAAAGCTGTGAAAGCAGCATGGCAATCTTATTAAGTATGCCAGGTTTGCCATGCTATCCTGCAGAAAAATACACTGCTGCTAATTAGAATCCAACCATAAGTAGCCAGATGAATCCAATTCAAATAGTACAGAAACTACAGCACTTTCAAAGCTTTAACTGCATGTGGCCTAAGTACAGCAGTATATACACATTTCTTATCCAGAAACCTGCTACTAGCCATTCATGGAAACAAGATACTCTACAAATGGGTGTTTGACATGAATATGACACTTGTATTCATAATTTCTGGTCAAGAATACAAGATATACAAAAAACTCTAGTTATAGACAGCATTAAACATCTCATTTCTCAGCTCTCTCTCTTGAGAAACTGTCAGTATCCTCCATTCCTCTCCAGGCTGAAAGTAAATAGGTTCTTTCAGAAGATTAGTTTAGCATCCAGTAATCTGTTTCTCTAAACAGCCTACTCTGAACTACAGCAACAAATCCCACTCTCTGTAATCCCTTTGGTTTCTTTAACAGGGATCTGTGACAAGTATACATCCTATTGTAACAAAATACCATGTAACATTTGCCATTTGAGAAGTGTTTCTTTCTTCCCTTACTCCTTACACCAACTAAACTCTAAAAAAAAAATTAATGACAGAAACAGTAGATTGCCCATTTCTAGATACTTTCAAATTAAGACTAAATACTTCTTAGTGTTACTACAGTCTCAGAAGACTGCTTAACGTTTAGAAATTACACTAACTTTTGCCCTCTATAGTTTCATTCCAGATATAGTCTATCTTTGCACTTAACACATCAGGTAGGAGCAAAAATAGTGCAACCCCATAAGCAGAGCTGAGCCAGGACCTGAGGGTGACTGCAGCACATACCTAGCCAAAACACCATCTCACAGAACCTGAAGATGATGTACAGCACCTGTTATAGACAACAGAATCCATCAACTGCCCAATACAACAAGAAGATAAACGAGACCCATAGGCCGTTCAGACAGAAACAACAAGAGGCAAAATTAGAATATAATTGCTGAAAAGAACCATAAAACACAGCTAGAAACTAGCACTCCTAGAGCACATCTCAAACCAGTACACTATGCCCAAGCTTGAGCTTAAATGGGGCCCAAGGCCTATGGGAAGGGGTGTGGATGGGGTCCCAGGTGAGGCTGATCAGGGCCAACAGAGCTTATTAGTGCCCGCAGGGGCCTGACATAGATGTTTGTAAGAGGAAGACTCTGTAGCACCTAGTTGTCATATAAGTTTGTAAGTATACTGACTAGAAAAGTTTTTATTTATATAGGGAGAGAGGCCTTAGGCACGTAGGGAGCAGTTCAGAGCATGGTGGGCTCTAGGCCCCAACCAGTTCTTGATATGTTTTGTTCAGAATATAATTGAGGTTTGCTTTTTTACAGCTGTGTTCACTATTGTATGCAGCAAACTTTTACCCATGTCAGCAGTTGTGAATATTTACCAACAATCTTTGTTTTCATTGTTGGTTATATGCACACAAAATTAATTTCATAGCTCTGAGTAGGAAAATGCTATTTTTTAACTGCTATAGTTCTTTGCCATATCTATTGCAATAGCTTTTAACATTAGGTTTTTTTAGCTTGTCCACCTATAACAGGGGTTAATGCTTTTCTATGGAACCTGGAACAGTAGATAGCACTCTGCACATTTCAAGCCTGTGCTTCTAAGATTCTCTACCTAGTCAAACAGACTTCAGAAAGCTAAAAGCAGTGGTTGGGCTCATTTATTCTTAAGCCCCTTCTGTAGCATACTTTTTTTTTCTATCTAGAGAAGGTTCTGGTGGTTACTTGGTTGATAGCAAATAGAGCCTAGAACATGAGGACTGGCCCTTTAAAAGCCATCTGTACTTCTATCAATCTTGGAAAGTAAGAACAGAATGTAAAAATAGCAGAAGATTGGTGCTGCAGTGACTTCAAGGGAGGGATACATCCCTGCAGTCCCTGAGCATTATTGAGATTTGATATTTTGTTTGATACTTATGTTAAGGGATAGTACTGAGCCCCAGAAGAAATTCTGAACATAAAATACACAATCCTTCTTGGACAGAAGAAACAACTAGCACCTGCTACTAGCCCCTGCTACTAGCCCAAAAGTTGTTCTAATTGTCTGGACTTTTGTTCACAGGACAGATTTTACTGGGAAATAACTGAACCAAAAGTAGCAGCAAATGGTAGGCAGACAGTTAAAAGGACTTATAAAAATGTCTGTTGCATTTCCAAATAGCAGTCCTCTGTTTCAGAGAATGATAGCAGAGCTCATTTCTTAGGGTGTGGTGGGACTTGGGTGACTCCCTGCACATTCTTATGGCTTTTTTCTGTCTTCTGCAACTGAAGTCATATGATTGCATTTAAGAAATTGCTTGGAGGGTTCAATCTTTTAAAATAATTTTTACTGTTTTCTAAACTTCAATAAAGTAAATTCAATGAGGCATGTAATTCAGCTTCTTCGCAAAGATATGTGAAAGGAGGAACAAGAGTGCTGTTGTACTAGAAGCTGTGATTTAGCAGGACATATTCCATGCTTAAAATGAAACAGGTAATTTATAGCTATATCCTAACAGTTTGCCAAAAGTACAATTCTCTATTAAGCCAAAGCAGAAAGTAATCTTATTATTATTATGGCCAAGGCTCTGTCAGTGTTACAGGTATATAAATGTCTGCTCAGCCATTTAATGTGGCTGTTTACGTCGTTTACACTCTTGGTGGTTTTCTTACATTAATGCATCTCTAAGACAGAAGCAAAACGTCTGCCTGTGGGGGCTTTAGATACAAACTGAGGAGTCATATTAGGTCATCATTGTCTTATGCTTTCCTATGTTTACTATTCATTTTTCATGGAAAAATTCACAGACATGGAAGAACAAGATGTAAAATATCAGCTCAAAGAATATCCATAGCTTGTACTACAGAAGCACTTGAATCAAACGTTGCTCTTCTGGGTGAGGCACAGAAATATGAATTCCACCCTTTCTCAGTGTTTTCAGCAGTGGGACTGCTATATTCCCACTGGGTAAGAGAGTTGCAACATGAGCTATAATTAGGGTCACGTATGCCAAATGGTACACTTGCTTGAGGGGCAGCCTGTAGGAGCGACCGAAGAGTCGCAGGACTGGAATGTGGGACTTGGATCTACAGTCTCCTTGCCAGAGACAGGGGAGTCTAAAACCAAAGTGTACTTGTTTGGCAGTTGCTGCTTAGTAGATCTCTGCTTTGCAAGGTATCTCTTTCTCTGTGCTTAAGTGTATGCTAACAGGAGTTTATTATAGGGTTGGGTTTGTGTCCCTGAAAATTACTCTTCAGTAACTGTAATATAGCTACATGCTGTTTGCAAAGCAAGATGACTTGGTTTTTACTGCTGATATGGATGGAAAAAAGATGTTTGAGGATATGTAAGCCTTTATAAGTGCACAATATATTTCAGGGTTCCCTGAAGGGGAAAAGGCATCCATGAAAGTCAGGCTTAAGACCTTATTGATGAACCTGAAAGACCAGGAACATTTTTCATGAAATGGTTGCGATGTAGAAAGCTGCACCATGGCTAGGAATATTTCAGCAATAAAAATTAACTTTCAGTACAGGGTTCTTCTGGAATGAGCCATTTAAGACTACATATTTGTATCCTTAAAGCATCCTTTAGATTGTTACCCTACACAACCCACTTATTGATTATATCTGGTTTTCATTGTCCACTTGTGGAGCTGAACAGTACTTAACAGGAAAAGACTGGCAGATAAGGCTCTGAGCACTTACCAACTTCAACGTTCATATTCTGTAAAAACATGCTATTTCTAGATATCTGATAATGCATTCTTTGGCAGAAAAATAGCTCTGAAAGAAAGTTTTAAATAAGCCCTATCATCAGCCCATACTTCAGATAAATGTGCACCCCCTACAGTTTTTCTTCTTTCTTTCAAAGAAAAATATTATCTTGACTTTGTGCCTGACATCCCTGTATTCTAGAGCTAGGTCACACAAGTGCTTGGCACAGGAACAAACCCCTCAGAGAAAAATCAATAATTTCCTTTACACTGTTCACGTTCATTATCAAGCAACATGTTTGGAAGTTGCAATAAGTATAAGTATTTATGGAAAGTTTGGAAGTTGCATTTAATTACAGGAGGATAACTGGTTGCTAATTGCCTTTGTATATTTGAAGATTCCTCCTGTCCCCTCCTCCCCTTTCCCCCCTTTACATAATGCACAGGTCAGCGGGAACGGAACATGAGAAACATGCCCAGTGTTGTAGGTAATCACTGCTTAAACAGGAGGTCCAGGATAAGAACTTTATACCTGTTTTGTATTACTGAAGGAGAGAAAGGAACATTACTTCATTAAAACTTGAAAATTATTAGGGAAGACTATCCCCATAGAAGCCTCAGAAATACTGGTGTACATATCAAGCTGGCATACCCATTAATTATTCAGGTGGAGCCTAGAAATATTATTTATCAATGCATTTAGATGAAGACATATTTTCTTACTGTGGGAGACAATGACTAAACTCTGAAAAGATAGTGAAGATATAGTAATACATTGGAAAATATTTTCTTATTGTTTTATGTTTATCCTGCTGCTTTCATTGGAAGTTGCTTATCTCAGCACTAAATCCAGATTATATAAAGATATTCACAAAGGTCGGAATTTGTGGAAGCTTGGCTTGAGAATTACATGCAATAGCATCTGGATTAATGACTCCCCCACAATATGCCTTTCAGAAGCTTATCTAAAAATTCACTATAAGGAAGAACTTAGCTTATGATATGAAAGTTTTCATTTTCTCAAACATGCCGTCTTTTCAGGTGAGCTTTTATTCTTTTCACAGGAAGTCTTGAAGTATTGCAACTTTAAAAAAAAATATTACAGCATATATTTTGTGTGTTATAGAGTGCACAGTAGATACTCTGCTACAGAACATCTGTGAGCTTAGCCTGTGTTTACATCTGTGCTTTTGGGCAGTCTGCTTCACTGCTAAGCTCCTGCAGCATTCAGAGCAGGTTTAAAATAAGTATAACATACTGTGAAGAGAGCTGCCTGCTGTTAGTGAGACTATTGCTCTGTCTGGAATGGAAAAAGCACTTGCTGTGCAGCACCCAGTACAGCTTTCAGATGCCCAATTCTTGTGCAGTCCATGCTGAAGTCAATAGAAGATTTCCATGTATACCTGACTTCAACACAGTTTGATTCATTTCATTAACACAACATGCAGCTGTCAGAGAGGAGCTGGAAAAGGGTTATTTTTGAAACAAGAAGTCATTGATGGTAAAAAGCTGTGTATAAATAAATATCCATGTCATATCTAACAAATCTTAGTTGTGATAAAGGCCTGAATTTTGGATTTAGGTATTGTGTAAGTAATAATAACTCCTTTGCCTTTAATAGCATTATTTCTGATTTAATTTGGAAGCACAATCAGAATTATTCTACTCAATGACTGTTTACATTGTAAATCATGCCCTATGTACATCCATGCCCTTCTCACAAATGTTAGAATGGAATCAGTATTACAGTAGAGAGAAATACTGACTGCAGTCAAATAGCAATGTGTGAGAGCAGACTTTAGCCAGAGATGTTTGCACTAAATTTATTGTCTGATGAGCCTAGCCAGCTTGAGCTTGCATCGTAATCTAATAAAAACCTAATAATACCTTTTCATCTAACTCAGCCACATATATCAGGCTTTGGAGATGTCAGGTCCGAAAAGAGAATTGTGCTTCTGCCTTGGAGATATTTTTATTGCTGAGGAAAAATGTATTGCAAGAAATAGTTCCTGACACAGCAGGATAATTCCACTATGGAAAAATAAAAACAAAAAGTAGTCAGGCAATAAAAATTCACATTTCTTATCAGATCTGTCCAGATCTGATGTACTCAAACTTGAAAGTTTCTTCTCCTATCTCTTGCAACTTGTTTCTTTTAAATTCTGAAGAGGCTTGACAGACAGAAAATGCACAGATGCACATCAGAAGTGGGAGATGATCTTGTAGGAGGTCTATGCTTGAGTTATGCAAAGACAAGGATGTGGAGGCATGCCTGCATGATGGAGTGCTGTGTGGGCAGAGGAATCCCCCAGCATGCATCTCTTTACAGGACTGGATATTACATCATTGCAAATGACTTCCTCTCCCTCCATTTTGTACCTTGGAAGATACGTAAGGATACCAATACAGAGATGTTCCACCAGAAACAGACTGTTCTTTGGGTTCCAAATATCATTCTTTCTGTCCCAGTTTCCCTGCTAAGCAGTCTTCTTTTCAAAGCCGGCAAGCAAACTGTTCTTCTAGCTCCTGCACAGGCATTGTTCTTCCTGAACCAGGTTCTCTGGCATATCTGCTCCCTGGAGGTTATAGATGCCTCTGGCTGCAGGAAGTACACAGGGCGCTGTTGGGTTCTGGTGCAATACTGTCTTTGTATGACAAACTTCATCTCTTTAGCTAAGTGTCTTCTGTAGTTGGACATGTAGGCAAAGATGAAAAAGCATATTTTTTTTATATGAATAAGACAAGATCAAGAGCGGCCATTCAGAAAGGCAGGACAGAACTGTTAGCGGACACTAATGCGCCTGTAGTGATGCACATTAACTTACCTGTAGAAGAAGCATAAACAACAAATGAGTGGTGAGGTTTTTTGATAATAAGATACATTTTTCAATGCTGAATACCTTTGATAACTTACTTTCAGGTTGGAGTGTTTGACAGGACAACTTGAGTTCTTCACATTTATGCAGGACAGCAAAACTCAAAGTTAGTCAGAGATGTTCTTGAAAATTGCATTTAATTAGAAGTCTTATGGCTACAGTATCCTCACTGGCTTGCTTTATGAACAAAAATATGATTTCCTCTTGTCATTATTTGTCATTTATCATCTTGTCATTATTTATATGTCTTTTGGTGGGTAGTCATTAGATTCAGATGAACTTGATTCATATGAACAAGAAAACTCTTTATATATTTCTTTTAATATTCCAGTAAATTTTGTATTCTTATTTATGAAGGACAGATATGAACTTTCCTTGTCAAAAGTCAAACTCTTATACAAGAGTTTTTGTTAATTTTAAATAGATATGACAGGCAGAGCCATGGTAAGTTTCCAACTGTTAGTTACAGTTCTGTGTATTTACTGATCCATCTATCTATTTTAAACTAAGCCACTCTCCTTAAATATAACAAGCTTTAAGGTTAACAAATCCATGCTAAAACATGCATGGAATACTTATTTCTGACCAGTTTATTCTCTACTACACTATTTGTCTTAAATTACAAACCAAGTTGCAAACTCTTTTACCATTCACATAGTGAGAAATATATTGCAGCTATTATTTTGTTACGCTCATAGATCACATGAAAATTGGAAATATCAAAATTGCTGTTGTCTCTGTGATGACCTCTTATTTTTGAGTTTTACAAACAATCCATTAAAAACAAATTCCAAACATTTTAGGAGGGTCGTTCTGGAAATCCCATATAGAACTGAAAAAATTTCATATTCTAGGAAAATTACTATTACAATAATTTATTCTGCTCTAGGCAGTGCCATGAATCTATCATCACACACAGTGAAAGAAAACACATCAAAAATGCTGGAATATCTTTCTTTAGCATGAGACACCTACACAAACTGATAATAGGACAACATTCAAAAAAGTAGAAAATAAACATAACAGAAACTTACAGAAAAAGTTTTCTAACTATAGCCTCTGTACCACACACTTAAAATCAATTAGTTTTTAATTCTTTTCTTTTTCTAGTGGAAAGCCACACTATAATGGAGGGCTAAATTTTAGTTCAGTGAACATGAAGACTCTGCACAGGAAAAATACTTTTGGAGCACAAAGCAGTATCCCTCATGTCACTCAAGAGAAACACTGAAATTACTGCTAGGGAGGTATAGGAAATTTTGTCCTCTGTGAGTCCTCTGTGCAGAGCAGGGGTCCTCTGGGGTCCTCTGTGCAAAGCAGAGAGACTGGTCACCAAGGTAAAGAGTTCCAGTATAGAAATATTTGTGAAGTGAGTGCCTGTAGTATCACAGAATAGGAGAAAAATACATTGTTGGCATCTCTGCCTTCATTTACACTTACTTGTTCTTACCATACTAGAGTTGAACTTTCCATTTTATAATCAAGATTAAAACAAATAGCTACAAAAGTTAACTCAAATACTTTCTTTCCAAATTCTGCCCAAAACTTCTGTGGTTAATGGACACACTTCCACCAACAGCTGTTGAAACCTGAACTGACTGCTTGATTCTTAAACCTTTTCCATAACAGCAGTGGGAAGCATGAAGTTGGAAAACTATAACTCTCAAGATCTATGCAAAGCCAGCAGAGCAACACACATATATAGAGGAAAAGTTGAAGATATACAGGTTTAACAGAAGCCCAACGAAGCAGAAGGAGAGTAAGTTTTGTAAGGGACAAAGTAATTGAAGTAATCACAAAAGCAATACTGTTTGGCCCAGGCAGTTGTTTTCTCTAACTGGGCCTCCTTGTTTCCTCTTTTTATCCATTTCTCAATTCATGGTCCTAATCAGGTTCAAATGAGGTGTATCTTCTCCATCTTTGTAAGCCTGACCTACTTCAGAGGGATTAGCAGCACTGTGACATGTCTCCCCTGTTTTAGGAACACTCTGTTCTGTTTTAGGAATGAAAGCAACTCTGCCTTGTTCCTGAGCAGACTTTGCCTGAACTGCAAACTTCCTCTGTGTTGAATGTGGCTAGAAATTACTTATAAATTACTTATGAAGTAAGTCTTTTGCTCTTTTCATCCTCAAGTCTTTCTTTCCTGGTCCTTTTGAATTCACAGGAACAATCCCATATATTTGGAGCCATTATTTTACATGTTCCTTCTTAGCCACTTCATGGAAATCTCTCTTGCGACCCCTTTCATGTGCATGAGGACACAAATGTAATTATTCAGCACCTTGTATCACACAACAAAATGATCCCCCTTTTTGCACATCAGCTCTTTGTCACGTAAATTTTCCTAATTTGCCTCTACCAGATCTCAGTTTGGCCAATCTCATTTCCCTCCCCCTGAAGAATCTATAGAAAAACTAGCATGATTCCCCCAGGTTTTCCTTGAGCAGCAGAAAAAAGTCCTTTCTGTACTACCTTCTCACAAGAGAACTTCAGGCAAGTGTGTGTCTTCTCAAATAATTTCTCCCATTGTATTCCTTTTTCTTCGCTATGTATCTCAGGTTTAAACATTGTTAAAATACTACATCCAATTTTCAGACATTCAGGAAGTGCACTGATAAATTTGAGAAAGTGTTTGGATTTTTTGGGGTTTTTTTTTTTTTTACAAACCACAATAATATCTAAAGGATTCAAAAAATTGTAATACAGAGACTTTGAGTTCAGTATATGTGTATCACATGGAAGATCTTAGCAGATGTATATGTTCCATGAGGTTCTTTCTTAATCCTCAGATGGCATTAATTGTGGTGGCAAGCTTACAGCTCAGAAAGGCAGGGATCTCTAGAAAGCTGAGAAGCTGTTGACAAAAATCTTCTTTGGTAACAGCAGCTACTATTGAGAAGTAGCAAATGAGGAAAATTGCTGTCACTGTGTCATTTCTGCATAGTGTATGGTGCTACAGGCAGGCCTGTCTCCCTGCTCACTTGGTGTTGGAGGAACACAGGAAGCCCATGGCTGCTGCTAAACTCCTGCTGAGTAAGAGCAGTCTTTTCTTTCTGTCCCCAGAACCTAATGTTGAGTCCACTTCAGTGTGAATAAATAAAGGCCAGATATATACTCAGGCTTTAAGGAATGGTTTGATCAAAGCCCATATACCTATGGAGAAACATAGGAGTAATGTAAAAGGGCCTCCTAAGACAAACAGGCAAAGCATGAAAAAGTCCAGAAGTGGTAAACCCTACTGTTTCATCTACCGGGGGGTGGGTGGGCGGAAGAGTGTAAATGTTTTAACAACATGGCTTACCAACGTTTTAAGTTAGAAAATTCTTCATCACAAGTTACTTTCAAGATAGCGTCTAGCCAAACAAGAACTAATTTCTGTATCATACAGGAAGGCAGCTCAGACCTGTACAGTGATATCTTATTTTTTTTTCTGGTCAATTTACCAGACCTAACTGGCTAACGAAGGAAGTTAACTATCCTAATTACCGTTAATTCGAAGTGCCATCATTCCACTCAAAGGCAAGGCTGTTGTTCAGAGGGACCTGGGCAAGCCAAAGCAGCAGGGCTGACAGGAATCTCATCGAAGTCAAGGGGAAAACACGAAGCCCTGGGACGGGCTAGACAATGCGCTGGGGTAGACAGGCTGCTAGTCCCGAGCTTGAGGCTTCCTCCGGGCCTGTGCCGACGCGGCCTTTCCCCGTGAGGGGAGGGAGAACCGCCAGCACCCGCCCGCGCCACTGCCCGCCTCAGAAGGCGTCGGCTGGCTCGCGCCTAACGGCTGCTCCCAACGGCCGCGCCGCGCGCCCTCCGCGCGCAGGCCCCGCCCCCGCCGCGGCCGCTGGCGCCCTCACTTCCTGGGGCGGGCGGGTTGAACATGGCGGCGGGTGTCTGGGGCGAGCGACGGTTTCTCCCCTGCGCCGCGGCCGCTCTGCTCCTCGCAGCGGTGCTGGGTCCCGCCGCCGCCTTCTCTTCCTCCTCCCGGGCGGGCAGCCCCGGCGAGCCGCGGAGCCGCGTGCAAGTGCTGGGCGGCTCCAACTGGAGCCTGGTGTTGCAGGGCCAGTGGATGTTGGAGTTGTGAGTAACGGCTGCTGTCCCGCCCGCCTTAGAGGCACCGTGCCGGGGAGGGGAGGGGGGAGTTCCCTCAGCTCGGGGAGGCCGGTATGGCCGGTAACCGGTGCGGGGAGAGAGGGTCCGGGCGGTGCCGGCCTTCCCTACCCCGCGAAGGGCAGTGAGGGAGCAGCAGCGCACCTTCCTCGCCCCTGCGGTGGCCGGCTCGGGGCGGGGGGGGCGTCCACCCCCAGGACACCTAATACTCCCGAATCCCCTCTTCCACCAAGCGTTGTCGGGCCTGAGCTTTGCAGGCTCACGCACACCTAACTGGAGGTGGTCTGATAGAGGTAACTTTCCTTCAGGGTCTGCTCTTGCTCGGCCACAGAGCGCCTGAGGGCCCCAAGGTTAAACCGGGCACCTCTCGGTAAGCCCTGGTGTCACTGATCACATTTCAGCGGTGTTACTCAAGACAAGTGCCTGCCGGGGTGTAGCGTCAGGCACTGCACCTTGCACTGCTCACCCTGTTGGGGCTTTCACTGCATTCTGTGCAAGCTAGGAAGGCTGAATTCGGTAGGTAACGTTCAGTAGGAGTAGGTTTCCGAAGTGGTAAGCGTTGCACAATATTCCCCTACACCCTTACTTCCAGCCACATTGCCCTAGAGTTCTTGCTCAAAGGAGAAGCAGCAGATTTCATTAAGTTTTCCGTGCGGCTGTTGCTTTATCCTGGTGACAGCTAGAAAGGTTCGCCTCGTGTGGGCTAGGGTTTTAAGTGCTTCTGTTAGTTAAAAGTGCTGTCATGGCTTCACGTGTGACATGATAATGTTCTTGAAGTGCGCATGACATTTTGCGCTCACCTGCTTGTATTTTAGAAGGGGGAAAAGGAACTTGAGCTTTTTTAAGACCACAGTTAAAAAAAAAAAAAAGTAGTTTAAGTAGGCTGTATGCTGGCATGATATTTGTGTGCTGTACAGCTATGAAATAGGATTTTATTGTGGCATGTGTGCTACTGCTCTGTGGAAGTGCTTGAGTTTGAACAGTTTGAAACAGTCTGGGTAGCCTGTAAAACAGACTAGGTTGCCTGTCAACATCTGAACTCATGCTCCCTCCTAAATAGTTACCCACTTGCTTTAAGCTTTGTTTTAATATGGAATTTGTTAGCTATAGTTTCTTATTAGGTGGAGAGACTGTCACTTCCCCTAGGGCTTTAACGTTCAGGGTCCTACTGGAAACCTGGTATTAATTAGTGAATAGACAGGAACAATCCTGAAGTAGCTGATTGAGATACCCAGGGATGCCCACTGTTGTTGCGAAAGATTTGGGTTTGATTTTGAGTCCCTTTTTTTTTTTCTCCCCCTGGTTTCATTTATTTTTTTCTAAATGGTGAGGAAAGAGATGATCTTGAGTAGGAGAAAATAAATTTATTTTTTAAATTGAGCTTTTTTCACTTCTGACATCCTAGTCCCATGTGAAAGCTATTTTATGAAAGTTGCTGATTCATGTAGGAGTTAGTGAATCTTAAGGAGGAACAAGGTTGTTTATGGTGACTCAAAGTTTTTATTTCTAAGAGAAAATATTTGAATAATTAGTGGTGCCTGCCCCTGAGGAAGCAAGAGGAGAGGAACTGTCTGAAATCAGAAGTGGTTAGGGTAGCGAATAGTTAAAATCCTTTACTCCATTTGAAACATTGTACTGTGGTTTGGAGTGACAGGTAGCTGATAATTGCAATGGTGGGGAGGTTAGCTTTAGTGCTAGCTGAATATGGTACATGTTGCTACATTAGTTAAATTAGACTTTCTTTTATGTACAGTGTTTGTGTGAAAGATCCTTGAGTCTCCATGCTACTTTCTGTGGTACATTCTAGTGCTTTCTGCTTTTCTCCTAAGTGAGAAGGAATGTTATTCTGTCTTGCTACCTCAATGCTGCTGTTCTTGAATTAGTGAGAGATTCAGATTCCCAGTTGTGGCTAAACAGGAGTTTGAGATCTAGTATTGATTTTTTTATGATTCTTGCAGTTATTTTCATGCTGATGGATTCTGGCTTCTACTGATTTTTGTTTGGTTTAGAGCTGGAGTCCTGCATGTCGGTCATGATTCCTTCCATGCTGTGGTAGGTCTGTTGGCAAGACTGTGATATTGTTCATCAAAACCTCACTTGCTCAAATAACCTCCTGGTTTTTTATAAGACCTTTGTTTTCCAAGCAGTACTTTTTTTTTTTTAATGTAAATGTTATTATAGGGTCTCTCTGAAAAAAATAATAATACTTGTTTTGGTCACCTGATCTAGATTACTGGTTTGAAGCATTCTGCTCTGGTAGGAATGGGTACTACTATTTCTGTTTAATGTCATTTTTTCAACTTGTGAAAGTAGGGTTGCCAGATTCCTGTATGCTATTGCTTTTTTATTGACCTCAGGTGCATGGAGAAACTTAAGTAAGAAATTACTTGTGTGTGGGATTTTTAGTGGAAATTTTTCTTCCTTCATCCCTCCTAGCTGAAGTGTGTGTACTTGGCTGTCTTTTTGTAAATATTCAGTTATTCATAGCTGGCAAAATTGCAGTCACTGGAACCACTGCTGCATTTCATTGATAAAAATGTTCTGGGTAACTGTGTCTCTGAAAGACATTGCAACACTTTCTGCTTACTGTTACTATCGCGGCATACAGATTCTGGCAGAAGTGCTGTGAGTGTGATGCTGGAATGAACTGTTATAAAAGGTTTCCTTATTGACTAATTTCTAGTCTGTAGCTGCAAGATAATGGTGTGTTAATATGAGGAATTTTCTTTTTGTCTTTATTTTTAATATTGTGTCTATTAGGAATATAAAAAATAATTTCTGGTCTGTTTATCTGAAAGTGCATTTTGCATTTGCAAATATAGCTTGTTCCAAACTTGATTGATCTTAATTTAACATCATCTCTTTTTTTTTTAAGTAGATAGATTAAAACAAACACACACCAAAACCCCCTCAATATTAAACTTGTTGTCTTTATGCCTCCTGTTAAAAATGAAGCTGTTTAATATGCCCCCTTTGCACCTGCAGTACTTTAGGCACTTGCCTATCAGAAAAATCTCTAGTTTTGTTTCCACACAGGGTATTAAATGGTTTGGTTCCTGTTTGTTTCAATACAGACTTAGTGCTGTGTGTACCTAAAAAAGAATGTCTTAATTTTCTATTTTAATTCTTCTAGCCAGGTGAAAATCAGGAGAATAGTGTAAGTAGTAGTCATATTCTCAAGGCTAGCTTATCATATAGCATAGGCCCATACTTTAGTTTCTTATTGTTGTTTATTGTTAAATATTGCCCTGCTATCTAGTAGGCCAAATTATCACAAGGGTTCAGTCCTCCCACTAGCACTTTTGTCTGTAGTTTCAAGGGAGTGTGCTAAAGATCTGGCTGAATGTTTTGGTATTTACATGGTTTAATGCTTTTAAACAGTTGACATGAAACACTGTTAAATAATTTATGGAATTCTTCAATGATTGTAACAGATTTAGAGTTCAATAAGATTGGGAATTTTCTGACACTTATAAGAGTGTAGGCTTTTACTTCCTCTTGATTTGTTAGTATCCAGGCTTTTCTTTGTCTTAGTCTTAAAAAAACCAAAACAAAACAACACCCCAAATAGCAGGGAGGAATGAAAATGAAGTCACCAAAGATCTGTTTTGGTTCTGAAGCTTCTGCAGCCCCACTGACTGAGTTCGGAGGAAGTGACCAAATTATTTATGGACTCTTATTAAATAACCAAACATGTGGTAATTACTGTGCCATGCATTGGCTGAACAGAAACTGATAAAATGGGAAACTGAAATATCCTTGGCAGCAGATGCTTTACTGTTATAGAAGGGAGCAAATATATCTAGAATGTTGGAAGTTAATCTGTTCAAGTTCTAGAAGATTTCACATCATTTTTCAATGGTTGATTTGCTTTACATTTTAAAAATCAGTTCTCCGTCTTTAAAAAAAAATGCTTGTGAATGTAAAGTTGCTGGGGTCCTTTTTTTAAAAAAAAATTGTGGATGGCACTCATGCTTTTCTTGTTTTTGAAAACAGAGAGCTAAATAATTGTGATATACCCTACTTTGCTTCTCATCTTATTCTTGGAAGTTTGACATGTATCTTGTTATTCAGCTGTAGAACAAGTGGAAAGTAGCACTTGAACATTATCTGAGAGAATACAATTTGTATGACTTTTAGTGCATCACAATGGTATGCAGTTACTTTTACCCTTTATTCAGGTATTATTGGAAATGATATATATGTCAGGTTACTGAAGCAGATATCACAGAATGGGAATTCATAAGGTTGAGCCTGCATGCTGAAACAACTTTCCCAGAACAGTGTCATGGTGTATTATCACTTCAGCAGGCCCATCTGTGATTAAAAACATTTGAGTGAAGCTTGGCAGGAGAATCCAGGGAAGAAACCTCCTTTGTTTTCTCTTTGAGGTAGCTAGGGCTTCAGCAGTTTGTAAATTAAAAACTTGTTTAACTGTTGTGGAGCAAGCATTTTTGGGTTGGGAGGCCTTGTCTTGTTTTGGAGGGGTTTTGCCATACTGGAGAAAACTTCTTGTCAGCTTCCAGAGCCTGTACTATTTTGATAAAGGCATTAGTAGATTACAGGACTAACTTTTGTGTCTTTGCCTACCACCTGCTCAATTGAAAAGTAGACTAAAACCATATAGTTGACTTTCTGAAGCTTATCTTTTGTTGAAATTATGACAAAACCTATTCTGCCTCAAGGGCTATCTGTATTTGGGAACGAGAATGAAACAAATAGTAGTTTTAAGATAACACCCAAAGACACTGGCAACTGTCTTTTTTTTTGTATGTTTATGAACTCTGTAGCAATGAGAAAAAAGCTACTTAAAAGAATGAAAGTTATTTCATTCTGTTATTGTTTTACCATTCTATTAGGTACTGTCTCAACATTTGCACATGTATTTTTAATATTAACCCCTGAAATACAGCAAATAGCTTGGTTTACTGTAAGCAGCACCTTTTATAAAAGTTGTGTGCCTTGAATTGAGAAAAACTAGACTAAATAGGGAAAATTTCATCTTGCCTATTTTGCTGTTTTCAGCAAATCCTCGCATGCCTATATACATAAGCTGTTTTTTTTTCTTTTGTTCCTAGATTCTTGTGACTTTGTGAAATTATCATCAAAGTGTAGAATGTTATTTGAGGCTACATCTTTTCAACACTGATAGTTACTGGTAGTGAAAAAACAGATAAAAGTGTTAGTTACATTAATTTGAAAATGAGTGAATTCATGAATTTCCTGGCCAAGCAGTTACAAGAGGGATTAGTGGCTTGGAATTGGAAACTGTGTATCAGTAAATATTATTGAAATCATTCTTTGTTTACTGATCAACATTGTAGTGAAATGACTGATTGGCATATTTGTTCATAGTGGTTTTAACTTAAGGTTGTTTTTTGTGGTTTTGGGTTTTGTTTTTTTTTTTTTTTTGGTTGCATCCATTGGTGAAGTTGCTAGTATTTGGAAGCCAACTGTTGGTCTTTTATGCTTTAGTTCAGAGATATATTTTGCTTTTGACTTTTTTAAGAGCTTAAAATTTTTATTTTGGATGGTCATCTTTATGCCCTCTGAAAAAGCTTCGGGTGTTGTAATGGATTGAAGTAGGCATTAGAGAATACCTGGCTACTTCGAAATAGTGATTTTAGTCCACTTAAGTAAATTTTTCTTGAAATGAACCTGACCAGTAGATAGATATTAGTTGACTCATTTGTGGAGGGTAGACCATGCATGAAGGTATTCCAGTTGTAAAACTTTGTACTGTGTAAGAGGTGAGGTCTGGTAACGCAGCAAATGAGGTGTATGTTGAGAGATGTGTGATACCTGCTTGCAGTGAGTAACTTGGCAATGTGTAATTACTAAGTATGTGGTGTTTTCAATCTGATTTCTAAATGGCAGAGGTCAGTAAATTGCTTTTTAATGTGTAACAGGCTATGAAAACCTTTCTTTCCTTAACCAAATGCTCAGCTCTTGATTTAAATTCTAGTGGACTTTGATTTTAAGTTGGAAAGACCCAAGTGCTGTTTTCTTGGTATGCTTGTATGGCATATGGCAAAGTGCAAGCAAGTTAGCAGCTGAAGGTGTCCCCTTGTGCAAAGGGAGAAGCTAGAGGTGTAACAGCCCTAAATTTGGTGGTGTTGATCAGGTGCTAATTATATCCTGCTCTGTCTGTGGAGTATTGCAGAAGAAATTTGGTTGCATCTGCTTTTGTAGGTGACCTGGTCATGCATTTTGTGACTTTAGGAATAATGAAGACTGGTTTCACAGCACACACGTGGATCTGTTTTCCTGCTCCTAGAGATGATTATTTTTTCCAGGGGAAGATAAGAATGGTAGTTGTACTGTGACTCTTGCAGAAATACAAAGTGGTCACAGCTCTAATGGCCACATCTCATTAGAAGCCTACACTGAAATAAAGTACCTCCTTAAGCTTCAGTTCTTCAGGGTGCAAAAAGTTTTTTGAAGCTGTTGATAAAGGTGATTTAAGTGTGAAGTATTTTACTGTTCTTTATCTTGCTGAAAGTGTAAGGGGAGGTATTTTAAGAGTGAGAGGGAGACGAAATAAAGCTTTGGCTGTAGAATGTTTTTGTTAATCCAGGAGGCACTACTGAATTCTTGGTGCTTCCAGTGCTGCATAACAAACATTGACATCAAAGCTTCAGAACAGTGAGGATGTTGAAGTAAACAGCAGTGATAACTCTGCAAAAATCTGATGTCTATTGCAAGTTCTTTCTTGTATATGTAGGGACAGGGTGTTTCCTGGCTGGAAAAACATTGAACATGTAATTTCAGGAATGAAAAACAAATACTTTAAGCCTGATTGTCTGTGCCAATGTTCAGCTGGAGTGGACAGATCTTGTAGCACCATATGTGTCTGTTGCCATCCCACATCCAATATTGGTAATAAAAACTAAGCATCCAACAACTAAGGCTTTTTGTGAAGTTCATTTTTGTGTTCTGTCACTACCAAACTGTCATATGGATGGATTTTAATGCTGCTTTGAGCTAAAGAAATTTGTAATCATATGAATATTAGCCATGTGTGTAATATTCCACTTACTTTCATTTAGAAAAAATTCTTATTAATGTCAAATGTAAACATAAACATTGATAGATCCCAAATTTCTGTTTCAGGACCAGATAGTACCTTAAACAGGCTAAAGGGTGTATTAATCTTGAAAATCTCATGGCATGAATTTGACGCATCTAGAGAAACTGGATTTAGAAAACATTTCAACTTCTGTCTTTAATTTTGTAGCACCATGAGCAGGATTATCTCATGGATGTATGCAGTTTCTGACTTATCAGTCAAGCTACTGTAATAAAATAATACTGTTTGTAAAGTACAGTATCTGTCTACCTATTATTAAAAGCACTCCATGTGCCAGCAGCACAATGGAAAGCAATTCTGCACGTGAGACCTGTTTCCAAGATCTTTTTAAAAGATACTGAGGGGTTGTTTCTTGGCAGGGTAAGACTTACATACATTTTTTAGATATTTTCACACAGAATGATGTTGATTCCAGAAAACAAGGTATTGACTTTCATACTTAGAGACATAAGTTTCTACTACAGTTAAATGCAACACATATTTTTAAATTGCATTCTTTTAACTTCCAAATGATAAGATTCCTTTCTTAACTACTTAGGTTTCAAAATTGCCATTATTGCTCAGAGTAAATTTGATTCTACCTCTTCTATGTGAAATTACCTAGTTTCGGTTCAGTCTTATTAGTGTGAAACATTTGTGGGTGACTGGGGAAATGTCTATCTGCATCCACTAAGAAAGTAAGCATTTCTTATCAGAAGATGGCCAGACAATAGGAAGTGCTGCTCATTAAGTCAGGTAGTAGTACTGGCAGACAAATGGAAGGAGTAAGGGAGCTCCTTGTATAGGTTCCCAGTTAGAGTCTAGTGGTTATGTGGGCTGTTAAATTTCTTCATGGGCAGAGTCTAATAACCTTGTTTCTATTGTTAACAATGAAAGAGGAGCATGGTAGCATTATCTGGAGTACTGTGAGAAGTCTGTGCCTCTAGACCCACTACTGTTTGTTACCTTTCATTTTAAAATACCAGAAATCTGCATCTGTACATTTTCACCTCACTCCCCTCCCGCCCCC
>JAOXJM010000023.1:1543255-1555584 GCA_026413425.1 Tringa solitaria
AAATATTTGAATTTCTAATGTTGCTGGGTCTTGACCTCTGAGGATGTTTGACTTCTGCAAGTCTGACTGACCCAAAATGATGAATTTGTACCTAAGCATGCGTAATATATCTACGATATCCAGTTCAGCACAAAGCATGAACACTGTAGCCGCTTCTGAAACTAATGAATACTCAAACTGGAAAACAAAGATTTATTCCAGATTTGACTTTTGGTGCTGATGTGATTTTGAAGGTATGTGAGCTCCTTTGGAAGCTTTCCAAAGTTACTGAGGTATTTTTACCATAGGCTTGTGCTTCAGGCTTTTGGTTGGTGTGCTTAAGCGCTCTTATCTATTGTTCTTCCTTGCACAAGGTACCTTAATTAGTTTTGGTTATGTAACCTCTTCATCAAATTGAAAGTAGTCAAAAGGCATTAAATTAGGGGAAAACCACTAGATGAGTGCAGGGTTGCGTAAAATTACACTTCCCAAATCTGCAGGAGAAAGTAGCCATTCATGGTACTTAATTACAGCAGATTCTACTCTGGCAGAATAAATCCACCAGAGCCTTAATGGATTTACAGCATATTTCAGTCAATTGATGTACTAGGCTTAAAGTGCTTACTCTTTCCTCATCTTTTCTATCGAAACATTCAGTATTTCAAGAGCAAGTAATGGAGATGCTTCTCAATCTCAAAGTTCTGTATATTTGTGGTGCCTTTCTTAAGCTCCCAATCACAACATTTATCATTGATTTAAAATGAGACTTCTTGGACCTTCTGTAGTCTTCTTCGAGTAGTTGTTTGGTGAAAGCAACTGTATTTTTAGATGGCATCTATATTCTCTGTGTATTTTGGGGTGGTTGAGGGTGGCATCCAAATAGTTATGAATTTTTCCTATTCTTGTTTAGCTGTTGACTTCATAATGGGTGTATATCTGTTTTTAATTTGCAAAGACAGATGCTTAGCTGTATTTCAAGTTAAACTATTAACCAGTTCAAGTTTGTATTATACTGCACCAAAACAATTTACTGTCTGTTCCTAGCTCTTTGTAGCTGGCTCACATCTGCTTTTACCGTTCAACAGAGGTCTCTTAGATAAGCAACAAACCTCCAGTTAAAGTTTTGGGGATGCTTAGTTGCATTTTGGCAACACATTTTATAATTCACAGATTTCATTGTTAATTCTTAGACCATTGGTACTTCCTCTAGGATAGGCTGCTGGTAAGAGACATTTAAAGCTAGCTGTTTTGTTTTCTGTTTGCCTGACTAGCATTTGTAGGAACTTGAGAGAATCTTTGAGTGTCCCTATGACTTTCTCTGCTCTTAAGCTTATTATGTTCTTTATAACTCTCCACCTAGTTTTTCTTGTGCAGCTGTGCTTTCTGCTTGATGAATTCTACTGTTATACTTGTGTTTTTGTTTACTTGATATCTGCCTGTGCTCACACAGCTTTTAGCTGTTTTATGAAGTTTTCCACCGCCCTTGCCTCTCATAGCAATAAAGGCAGAAAGCTGGAAAGTTGAAATGAAGACAACTTCCTTTTTAGAACTTTAAAGATGCTTGCACTTGGTTTGATTTAAACATCTTCAAAAAAGAAAAAGAAACAACAACAAAAAACCCAATAAAAATCCCAACCTGACCAACAAAAAAATTCGCAACCATTTTATGCCTTTTCCATGGGGGAGTTCACACTAGAAAAAACATTATTACTGAAACTATTTAAAATACCTGGCTCAGTTCACTCTGGCTCATCTTTGTCTCCAAAGGCAGAAACTCTCTTGCAACAATACTTCTCCACGGCTAACTTCCTGGTGCCAGAAGATGTTTGCTTTATTGAAAGCCAAATAAGGACTCAAGTTTCCCAAAAGATTTTCACAGAAATTTGTAAGAGGAAAAGTTTGGTACTTTATATGAATGGCAATTGCTGACTAAAGGAATTTAGCCCCTTACTAATGGAGTTAGACTGCATATCTAGGGGGTTATAATCTTTGAAGTCTGCTGTATTTTTTTTTCCAAAATAGACTGCATTAGTAGCACATTTTTAATTTCTGCAGTCTTTAAATTGGATGTGTTGAATAGTAAATAATATTACTAAGCACTAAGGTGAATTCTTCCTCTCATTTGCAGGTTTTGTAACTGTCAGGATGTGGTAGCATCAAGTAGCCCTGACGTTCCTCAAATTTGGAAGCAGAGTAGAGTGAGTGGTGTCTTCAACTGGCAACTTAGCTAGTTGAGTCATACAGACAGCCTGCCTATGAGATGTTTGGGAGCTTTCTGCTTCACAGCTGGCTTTCCATACACTGGGAGATCTTCATGGGTGTACCTAATGCAGCAGTGATGTTGGAAGTTACTTGCACCAATTACGCTGTAGCAGTACTGAGTGCAAAACCAAAGATTTTCAAATACCTTCTGCCCCGCAAGCTGCTTTTTGATGATATGGTGCTAGATTCTGTCCTATGAGTTGCATTATGTTGTCACTGTCTGACGTGGTGCTTGCAAAAAGATTATTATGTATTTTCCAGTCAATGAAACACTCACTTTCAGTGTAGGGATCAATTCCAGTCAGCCTCTTGAAGGCCTGCTTCAACCTTTTTTTTGTCCTTTCTGCTGTTTTATGTCTGTTACTCAAAATTCTGACATGACCCACCTTATGGTGTGAAAAATGGTTAAATTATTCTCATGGCTTAAATATGCAATATCTTACAGAAGAGAAGGCTGAGACATCCCAAGCTTTATTGTCAGTCTCTTGGCATACCAGTTGTATTTACTTAGAGAGTAATTGTGTATTGGAAGAGAAGGATAAGAACCTAGAAACATCCAGAACGTTGACTTGCTACTGTCATGTTTACAAGCGAGATTGAACCTTCCTACAGGATATAAAAACAGACTGGTTGTGCAGTGTGCATTGATTATTTGGAAGAGGCAAACAAATACAAAGATTAATTTATTTAATGTCTTGAAGTACCTGAGATCTAAAGTGTGTGGCTCTTGAATCATTTAAAATCAGCTGGAGAATGAATTAAAAGCAGTAGCTAGAGTTTGTAAGCCATTGTTGTCATTGCTATTGTTAGTGGCCCAAATTTTAGATGAAACAAAGGTCATCTGGATGAGGCTATTTACAGACACAAGTTTATAGCATACTGGAATATGCATGCATTTGTGTGGCTCTTCTGTCTCTTTGTTGGAGGGGCACACTGCTGGTCTGCTCAAAAACTTCAGCTGTGGGTAAATATTGGTTGGGAAATCTAAGTAGAAAAATTACCTTGTTGTAAATATTCTTCAACATCAGCATTTTTCCTTCATTTGTCAACAGTATTTATTACCTGTTACTGCTTGTAGCATTTCTGAAGACAAACTGTTAACCCGTATTTACAGAACAGTGGTAAAAGCTATGCAGTATGCTGCTTTCTAGTCTACAAATACAGATCTGTAGATATTTATAGATAAGTCAGAATGCTGAGAATTTTCAGTTTTACTTAACTATTTGATGTGGCTTTTTCTTTCCTTTATAGGTTTGAGTGGTCGTTTCTTTGTCACAACACTTCCTACAATTTACCAGTAAGTGTGTCATACTAGATACAGTTGACTGTTTCAGTATGTGTTCTTTTTTCCTGTCCTATTTGAACAGTGGCATGGAAGATGTAATGGACAACTGGCTTATTTCCATTTTATCCATCTCTAAAACATTTCTCGGGAGCTCAATGCACTAAATGAACACAAATTGTCTATTTTTAACTTACGGTGGAAGGTTTTCCTACAAACAGTTTTGTACCTAGACAAAAGTGATGTTTTTTCAGTCTGGAAACAACATTTAATAGCATTTGTAAAAGTTGGTGCAAGTTTGCACCATCAACTTCTAGAAGTCTGACCGTATGTGAGCAGACATACTTGACCTTATGTAAGTGTCACTAAAATTTCTCATTTGAATAACTGACTGCATAGGTTGCATGTAAAAAAGGAATTTTCCACTGTTTGTGGTACTGCTTCTCTTACTGCTAGAATTCTCATCTGTCGACTCTCTACCAATATGTACCTGTTGACTCCTACTTGTCCTTTGTTGTAAACTGTAACTCTGAAATGCAGGTAAAAATGAAGGATTACTGACTTTTGATTTCAGTTCAGGTTATTGTTTAGAGCTTTGATTGTATTGATATAGTCTTCATCTGAGGCTTTGCTTTAGTTTAAGCACATTACCAATATTGTTAAAAACAGATCAGGAAAGACACTTGTTGTATCTCTTCTCCAGTAAAAAGATGTCATCCTTTAAATATTGAACGCTTTATTAAGTCATGGTATTATGAGTAATGCAAATATATGTATGCACATGTATTTATAAGCACACCTTTAATTCTCAGTTGTGTCTAAAAAATGGTTTGACAGTTAACCTCATGTACTTTGTATTTGCTGTAGTATGAGTGAGTATTTAACAAAAATAACTGTTTTAATAAATGGCAAAATCTCATGTTGTTAAAAAGCTGAAACCTTCCATCATGGATTACAGTTTCAAAACATATTGAAAATGCTTAGGTGTTCAAATTTCTGAGCAAGTCAAATCTATAATGTATATGAGGTTTTTTTAACCACAGATACAGTTTAAGGCCCATCTGTGTTAATGTGTATTTCTGTTTTTTAGTGCAAACGATGGAGTATTTCGCAGATACCGAGGCTCACGGACGTTGGAAGAGCTTCAAGGTTATGTTTTAGAGAGAAAATGGAAAGCTGTGGAGCCTGTAGCAGGATGGAGGTCTCCATCTTCTATAATGTAACACTTTGTTTTTATTAACAAGAAACATGTTTTATAGCTTATTATTCATTAAGGGTGTGACGTTGACAGCTTAATCACAGAATTGTAGCGGTTGGAGGGGACCTTCGGAGATCATCTTAGTCAAATCCCCTGCCAAAGCAATGTCCCCTAGAGGAGCTGGACAGGAAAGCATCAAGAATATTTTTAATATCTCCAGAAAAGAAGATTCCACAGCCTCTCTGAGCAGTTCCAGTCCTGTGTTACCCTTAAAGTAAAGTTTTTCCTTGTGTTGAGATGGAATTTCCTGTTTTCCAGCTTGTGTCCTTTGTCCCTTGTCCTGTCACTGGGCACCACTGAAAAGTGTCTTGCCCCATCCTCTTGACACCCACCATTTACATATTTCTAAGTATTGATAAGATCTCCTCTCAGTCTTCCCTTCTCTAGGCTAAACAGACCCAGGTCTCTCAGCCTTTCCTTATAAGAGAGGTGCTCCATTCCCTCGGTCATCTTTGTGGTCCTCTGGTTTACCCTTCCAGCAGTTCCCTGTCCTTCTTGAACTGCAGAGCACAGCACTGGATACAATACTCCAGATGAGGCCTCACCAGGGTACAGTAAAGGGAGAGAATAATCTCCCTCAACCTGCTTACCATGTTTTTTTTAATGCACCCCAGGAGACCATTTGCCTTCTTGGCCATGAGGGCACATTGCTGCCTTATGGTCAACTTGTCTATCAGGATCCCAGGTCGCTCTCTACAGAGCTGCTTTCCAGCAGGTTAACCCCTAACTTGTACCGGTGTGTGGGGTTATTCCTCCCTAGGTGCAGGACCCTGCACTTGCCCTTGTTGAACTTTATTAGGTTCCTCTTTGCCCCAATCTCCAGCACGTTCAGGTTGACAAAAGGCCTTTCTCCCCTAGATGTCTAAGCTTTGCAGGAGCAATCTGTATTGACAGCTTGCTTTCCAGTTTGTCACCTTTAAAAGCTGTTTATTTTCTGCCTTTACTTTTGCTTGTGCCTGCTAAGGCTTGTTTATATCATCTTTGAAAATATATAAAGAAAAAAAGTACAGCCACTGAGCATTATGTAAATGTCAGTTTCAATATCTGCATAGTACTGGAATCAAATGCGTGTTTATGTGGGTTATTACTTCATGACTTCTGGCTACTTGAGGCAGGCAGCATTTAGCTTTAAGGATTGACTGTTTGTTTATTTACATGAAAGTCTTGTATCCTCCCTTGGAGTAGGAAACAGTGTACTGCTTATACAATATATCAGAATTTGTTTTTAAAGCATTGAATTTGCTTTGAAATAACATAGAATGCTTGCAAGATGTAAAGGATGAACCAAAGATGTGAATGGCCTGCGTTTCATTTTGGCTAAAGCTATTGCGTGTAAATTCATGTCAAAGATGGGTGTCCTTATCTTTCATGTGAGAGCAAGGAAGAGCTATGGCGTATTTAGTAATGGGGAGAGAAGCTACAGGGCTGTGTGCTGCTGTGAGTTGGGGAAAAAGCAGTTACAGCTGCACCACGTTTAAGCTGTGGAATTGCTATTTCTTGATTATGCCCAAATGTCATCTTTCAAGTCACTGTTTCAGTGCTTTGTGTTGAGCTGGCTTAAGTGAATATAATGCAGAGCAAATGTATTTATTTGCAGTAGCCTTCTTCTGGCAATAACTAGGGTCTGAATGGCATTGAAAGTTTATAGATAGAATCTTTTTTTTGTTTGTTTCTTGGCAGTTTGCTGTGTACCTGAGCTCCTATCTCTCTTAAAACCTGTTCCTTCCTTATCTTTGTTTTGTAGGATGCACGGTATGGCAGGGTTATTTCACCTTTCTGGATGGATCAGGGTAAGTAACTATGTGCTAGTGTCTTCCATTCCCCTCTTTATGCTAATGATAATATTCTGTTTAGAAGTCAAAACCTAACTGGATGTTTTTATTACCATTTTATGAAAGTTAAAGTTTCCTTACATTTCCTGTACATTGGATGTATAGTATATTTGCACCATCAATTTTGTAGTACTAATAGTCTATGCCAAAAATGGCAGTTTGATCAGAAAGATTATCATCAATACTGAAAATACTGTTCTTATTATCTTGGTAGAGTTAAAATGTTCTATAAAAGTATGCTAACATGATAAAGTAGTTTTTTGAGAGCTGTTGTAAAAATTGCTGTAAACATCAGGAATTAATTTAGCATCTACTAGGTTCTCTCACTTAATACTATTCTTAAAGATTATATCCAGGTTCATTTTCAGAGTTGTACATCATGCTTTTCTGCAGTTCATTTACATCTAGTGTATGTACAGGAGAAGAAAGCGTAATGGCTTTATTGTTTAGTAAGAATTTCTGCATTTGGATTTCAAACTGTCAACACCATTTGCTTAGATAGGAACATAACAAATATGGAGAGTAGAGTAATTATCAGAAGTAAAGGATAAATGCAGAGTGTACACTGAAGTATGCTTTGAGCTTAAAAATATTTCAATATGCTTTCATTTGGAAGCTATCAAAGTTTTTCCTGTAGTGTGCAGATGCTGAGACTTTTCAGACCTCTCCAGTTTTGGCTGGGAAACACACTCTTTCTTAAAATATTAAAGCATAGCCACGATTGAGAGACTGTATCTGATTGTAGCAAAAGGTCTTAATACTGTAATGTGCTACAAAAAATAAATGTAGTAGAGAGTTTGAACAGAGTTTGTATCACTTCTAGTAAGCATCTAACTAACCTAGAGTCAAACAAAGCTTTCAGTTATTAGGTTTCCTGTGCAAGCTATCTTTGATTCTTTATTACACTGGAAAGTATTAAGTTTTTATAGCCTTCTGGCATTTCTCTTCCATGGTTGCTGTGTAATGATGCTGCCTTTTTCTAGTTTCCTTCCTGAAAGATTAAATGCTCTGGGAAGAAACCTTTGCTAATTTGCTTTCCCCTTTGATGAATATTTCAGCTGTACGTTTCCTCACTCTTCTTGCGGTGTTATCCTTGCATATGCTTTAATAAATGTGGGAAGCTGTTCTGACATTAAAAAAAAAATACACTGTGGAATTTCAATATTGAAACTTCTGTAAATGTTGATTGTGGTTTGTTTTGTAATGGATATACTCTTGGATGAAATCTAATGCCGTAATTTACTTCTTACCCAGACTATTCGACTTGATGTGATGCTTGGTTCAGTCAATTCAGTTTGTAGGTTTGAATAACAGACTTCAGTTTCAAAGAAATCTTAATATTGTGTTTGGATTATTATCTTCAGGTTTATAAGTGAAATAATTGTCTAATTGGAATGGCTCCTAAGAACTAAGAAGCTTGAGTAAGAACTAAATGGCTCAGTTTTAGTTAATGAACGAATTCCCAAATTTAAATATGTATTTTGCTCTTGTGCAACTTAAGTATCTACCGCTCTGCTTCCCAGATGTAATTATTGGCATAAAGTTCTGCATGAGGTTTCTTTTTTTTCATTTGGTGGTGTGCTTGTGAAATTGTGTATAAAAGGACACTTGCTTTTAACCTGACTTGGTTGCTTTTTTGGCTGTAAATTACCTTTTTGAAATAATCAGCTTCACAGACTTCTCTTGGTGCTTTGACTGTCATTATCGGCAATGCTTACTGTATGGTCTCCTTCCTGCGACAGAGGTCATGAGAACAAATGTACAAGTTCCTGCTGTGGGTTCACCTAACGCAATAGCCTGTCTCTGACAGTTGCCACCTTCTTACAGAATATAAGGATCAAGAATATTTTGATGTTTTCCTATGAGCCTTCCTCATACATTTATCCGCAGTACAATTGACATATGACATCTCTAGTGCTGAGTACCTTAGGAAGAAGTAATTGTGCATCCTTTGCTTAAAAATTCTTTTAATGTGAACAACTTGGTAAAGAAAAACAAGATTTAATGGTATCAAAAGAAATACAGTATGACATTTAAGGATGACTAGGGCTTGAGAGGGAAGACTTTAGTATAAATACTGTTAAATGAAAGGTCTTAATTAGATACTAATTTACTTAATGGTGACAGCAGTATAAATCATAAGTGCTATTAGGTATGAAGTTTAAGTGGTGGTAGGTATGAAGTTACTAACTATCTTCTCATTTCCAGCAAATTCATAGCTACCTCACGGACATTCTTGGAATTCATGTTTGGATTTCTTATGCAATCTTCTTCTTAGCTACCTTATTGATTGGCCTGTTCCTGGGTTTGGTAAGAAAGCATATTACTTTCTTTTTCTCAGTTACCTAGAGCTTTGCATTTAAAAAAAAAAAATAATAAATTTCCCTGTTAAGGTATACTGAAGTGATGTATCGTTTGTCCATGATATCCAGAGATAGGATGAGTGGGAATAGTTCAGAGCTGAGCCAGGGGAGGTTTGTACTAGACATCAGGAAGCATTTCTTTACTGAGAGGGTGGTCAGACACTGGAACAGGCTCCCTAGAGAGGTGATCGATGCCCCAAGCCTGTCAGCATCTAAGAGGCATTTGGACAATGGCCTTAATAACTGCTTTAACTTTTGGTCAGGCAGCTGAACTAGATGATTGTTGTAGGTCCCTTCCGACTGAAATAGTCTATTCTGTTAAAATTCTTAAGTATTCAGTACTGCGGATGCCCTCTCTGGTTTTGTTACCTACTTCTGGTAAAGGTTAAGACTGCTTCACTGTAAGTTAATCTTTTTATGAAATTCACGCTTCAACTTAGATTTGTTTAGTTCATCCACTAAACAAATTATTTTTATATTGACCTTATGTATCTAAGATTTTTGCACATAGGGATTGAATGTATGTGGTCAGAATTGTGTGAAAACTCCCAACATTCTAAAAATGCAAACTTTGTGGAGGGATTTTTATTAGCTGGAGTGGGATTGAATTTGTGGGAGTTAGCAACATAAGTACGCTGCTGCACTGTTAATCAAAATGAAAGGATGAAAATATTTTGTGAAAGGCTTTGAAGATTCAGGGTTTTAATTGATTTACTCTATTCCAGGGCATAGCTTTGTGGTTACAGCTTGGTTTTAATAAAACATTATTTCACTTCTTTCTTCCCCATGATCTTTTGGTTTGAGTTCTCATTAGTAATTGAAAAATCTGACCTCTCTTGTTACTACCCAGAGCTGGTGCATCAATCTCCAAAACATCAGGAGGGTTATTCAAACAAACCCATTAGCTATATATGTGAATGTTAAATACCATATCCCGAGTCCTAAATTGTTTCATCAGTGGAAACAGTTCAAAGTTGCTTTACCTGTGGAGCTGGGATTATTTCCTCTCAGAGTTTTTGAATTCTGTGGCTCTGTGACCTCTCCAATATAAATCTTAAATGAGAAACTGAGCTGGAACAGGAGATATAGATAAATGGGAACAGAAATTCTTACAGACTAGTTGCTTGGTCCGCAAGTGTGTTCTGCAACTGCAAAGACAGTTTAAAGCAGTTATGCTGTTAACTGGTTTAACTAGCTGCTAAGTCTCTATTCCATGTAGGAAATGTAAAGGTTGTTTCTGGCACTTTGCTCACTGTCCTTCAGCTCAAATATTAGTGTTAGTGAAATAAAGAAAAATGTTCTTAGTATATTTCTCAGTAGTACTGGGAAGTGGTTTCAAAGTGTGCGTGTATTTAGGCAAAACCACATTTTCATACATAATATGTTTACATAATTGGCATAAGTAAGCAAATGTCTTTTATTATACAATTTAAACAGCTGCATTTTTCTAGATGGTAGATTTTCAACACCAAATGAGTGCAAATCAAGTTAGAGTAACTAGGAGCAAATGAATGTGATAATTTAAAAAAAACCCTTCCCTTCTTTCTCCTTCATTAAAAAACCCTAAACCTGAAGAAGCTTAAAAAACGTAAAGTTAATCTCACAGCTTTTTCTAAAAAGGCTTTCAGTGATTGAAATGTATTTCTTTAATGTAGTATAATCTGTCTCTTTTATTTCCTTTGCATTATTTTTCACACATGACAATAAGACACAAATATCTTCCTTGCATTTTGATTGTATGTGTTCTATGCTAGGCTGCTTTAAATAACAACAAAAAAGCCATAAAAGACAAAATCAAGCACAAAAGGTGGAAGTACATGTTGTGTATTGGGGAGTCAGGAGTAGGAATTGAATAACATCCTAAAATATAGAAAATCTTGACCAAGAAGATTTCAAAAGTTTTAAATAAATAAAAAATTCTCAACTGTGTTCTGGGCCTCTTTTCTTAAGATGCAAGCTGTTTTAATACAGAACAAATTTAGGGAAGTAGGAGGCAGAAAATTTGTAGTAGAAAGCAGAGAATGTTGATTGGTGCACACTGAGAACACACTGCTTTTTAGTGTTTTTATTCAGCTCCTTAGGACAGCTCTTATCTCCAAGCAAGGTAGCATAATTTTCTAAATTTCATTGTGTGTCTATCTAAAAATGATGAGCAGGAAAATACCTAATAGCACAGGGGCTGCTGGGATGGTTTGCTAATAAATGCCTTTTTTTTTCTTTACACAGATACTGGTTTTGATTTCAGACTGCCTTTGCCCATCCAAGTCAAGATACAGAACTGAAACATCTGGTAAGAATTCTTAAGCGGGTGAGATACTGTAGGTTTAAATGTGCATGTGTAGGAAGGAGAACTTAGTTGTGAACTGATGTCAAGAAGTTCTTAGATGTGAACCCATAATCCAGGTATTCATTTAGTCACACTGGCAAAGATTGATACGTTGCGCTCTAAAATATCAATGTCAAAGCATCCACCTGGAGGATAGCAAAGAGGACAAAACCCCCCCAACCAAACAGTAATTTGGTCTAACTTCCACAACTGTGAAGAAAGATACTGGGATTTGTGTATTTTACGCAAGTGCATATTCACCAGACCTGTTGCTTAAATATAGACAGGAATTTGCTTTGGCAGGACAGTTCCACAACCTAATATACACTCTATATTGCATTAGGAGATGCAGTGTTCTGAACCTGAAAAATTATCTATGTAATTTGGGGTTGGGGAAAGGAGGAGACAGAGAGAATCAAAGGAATCTAGAGACTGCGGGTGTGGGGAAGGGCTAAGGTGTTGCATCTCCTTCAAACAGAAGAAAACATGCATCTTTCTGATTGTTAGTGAGAGGAATTTTGAATAGTATTCTGCGCCCTGTGAATATGGGAAGGCAAAAACTTGCACACGAAATAAAGTCTTTTGTCAGCACCAGATGGGTACTGAGCTCCAGAGCACCTTTTGGTATGTTTGTGCTATTAAGTGGTGTCAATACTTGACTGTAATTAAAAATATTTTTTTAATTGTGTACATTTGTGTGTATTGCTTTGCTGTTGAAGATGACACATCTGTGACACTTGCCAATAAGACTTTAGCCAAATCTGGAATTCTTAAGTGTGCAAAATTACTATCTTCAAAATCTTAGATGTTTATCAAAATAAAAACACATGCATGCTCGTGCAGTATTCTGTCCAGTTGGCTGGTTGACTCAACAGCAGATATTACCTGACAGAGGTTACCAGTATCTTATCACTTTCCCACTGGTTTGTTTGATAATTAAACTTCTTTGAGGAGCCAAGTAAAATTGATCTGTCTTTAGTGTGTAACTTGGTGGAATAAAATGAAACCTATCTATGCCTGATATATA
>JAOXJM010000023.1:1557578-1611401 GCA_026413425.1 Tringa solitaria
GGGGTTGGAACTAGATGATCTTTAAGGTCCCTTCCAACCCAAACCATTCTATGATACAGTGAGATCCTGTGTGTTCCTATTTTGTTGATGTGTGTTCATGTGCATAAGATGTGTTTTAATCTTGATTTTATTTTTTTAAATGTATATATTGCATAAACCTTGCTGATATGCATGAATTTCATCTTGTTCTTCAAGAATAAAGGGTAAACAGAGATGAAATCATCTCATTAGAAGAGACAAGTTGCAAGTGCGAAATGCTGTTTTCCTTTGAGACTGAGATTAACAGGGCCAATTTGTGTTTGGAAGTTGTTTAATTTTTTTTCTTTTTAAAATGCTCATATAGAGCATATTTGCTAAGAAAGCTTAACTTTTCCTGTCTGTGTCCTGTTGCATATTGTGTCTTGGAACTATATAGTAGAAACTTTGCATTTGTCTATTACAGCTGTGTAAAGAACAAAATCACACTGCATATATTGAACAGGAATTTTTTTAAGGAACCTTCTCAGTTTGGAGCTTGAATTTCATATAGTGGACACATGTAAATATGCTTTCACATATGTGAAAAGATACAGTTGAGAATATATATATATTGCACTATAATGAGAAAAGTTTGTCTTGTGTTATTTTAGAGTTGTCCCATAGAACTGAGCAATTGTAGAAGCTTACAGACAGTGGAACACAGTAGCAGTCGAGGTATGTTGAGATAATTGAATCATGCAAGTATAGTACTAATTAGACTATTACAGTATTATTAAACTTGGTGTGTTTCCATAAAAAAAGTCTGTAACAACCTTTTGTGCACTCTGAGTGTTCTGTTATCTCTATCCTTTGTTATGATTAATTTTAAAAAAATGGAACTTGTTATTGCAGTCTCGGTATAGACAAAATGTCCTTGGAGAAACTGCTGCTAACACTGTTCAAAATGTTTTGATTAAGAATAGGGCTGTAAGGCTTGTAAACTAGAGTTGCACGTCAAAAATGATGCAAGATTTTTGAGAACCAATTTAAATTTCAAGCAGGATGTGTGCCACTCCAAAAACCAGTCCCTGATGGATCTAAATGTGAATGCTTAAAAGCAAATAAAAAAAAATAAAAATGGAGTGCATTACTTTTAAAAGAGGCTAGAAATCCATACAGCCTTTCAAAGCTCCTGTCCTTGACATTTGTGTCAAACTTGTATGCAAGTCTTGGAATACTCTGTATATACTGCACCTGTGCTGGGCAACACTTGTTATGTGGGTTTTCTTCGTGGAAATGTTATACAGGATTGTCTTTTATATGAAAGTTTGCAAATTTATACTATGGGTATTTTTACTGAAATTCCATATAAATTTTGTATTTATGATCTTCTTGTAGTTAGTTTTCATTTTCTCAGTGTGTAGATGGCTCATCTGTGTAAGTAACAAGGGATTATCTTTTTTAATACTGATCTTCCAATACAGGTTGTGACTTGTGAAGATTTCTTAAACTCTTTAAAACAAGCCTGTATACTAATGAATTGCTTCCTTGCTATGTGAGTAAAAGCACACCTACAATGACCTTTTTCCATTATAGTAACTCTGGGCTGAGCAGTACGTTCTCAAAGGCAGAAAATGCAGCTGCAACTCAAATGGACAAAATTTTGCTGGGCAAAATGGTGTAACTCTGAACCTCTATGTTAGGTTAGTTTTTCCTCCTCTTGAGAAATCCACTGTCCAGCACTGTAAATGGTGTGCTAACTCTGGGGTTTGAGGGACAGCAGGACATTTCGCCCTGCTGATGTGATCAGGGAGTGTGTGGGTCTGTATGGCACATCTTCTGGTTGTAGTTCACAGCAAGCAGTCATTGTCTAAAAAATAGGCCTTTGGGCCAGGCGTGCTGAAGGGAGAAGCGACCACCAGGAATCATCACTGCAAGGTATTTGGATGATGTGAACAACGACTGGATCCAGTGCACAGATTTGTTTTCTTCAGGTGAGTTTCCTGACCTGCCTTTTTCAGAACAGCACTGTTATGTGCATTGGGTAATTGGCTGTTCACTTTGGTTTTCTTCTTTTCCATTGCATTGATTTCCTGATGTAAAGTTGAAGGGGGAATGGATGAAATTAAGCCCTTGTGAGCATTTTGACTATTTAATCAGCTGCTTCTTGTTTTGTCTCATGTGAGAATATGAAATTTTTTCCCATGAAAATGGGCAGGCAGGGTACTACAGGCAAAATCCAATCAGGTTTGTAAAATTACTTTGTTTAATCAATCAGGCAAACATTAGCTCTGTATTTATAGAGGAAATGCAAAGATAACTCTCTGATGGCTGTACTGGAACAGTAGAAAAGCTTATGTTTTTCTATCTTGGAATTTTGAACTGGAACAGTGGTAACTCCCAGCTCTGGCAAAGGGCCTGCTGAGCACTGTGTGCCCCTTCCTCGGGGATGGTTACGCGTCGGAAATGATGAGCCGTGTGGCTGCTGCTGGCATCGTTGGGGGAGGCCTGTTGGCTGCAGTAAGGTAGTGGGAAGGGAAAGGATCCCCTCCCTTTCCTTTTTCCTGAGTATTACCTGAACACAGAGAAATCACCAGGACACTTGAAAGGCTGCCCAGCATGAAGGGCTGCCCAGAAGGAAACAGTCTATGTCCCTTGTGATGCTTTTGCAGCTCTTCCCAGGAGCTGGCTGTTTTTTCTCCTATTTCCTGCTTATCCTTCCACTCCCAAACCGTCATGCAGCAGCAGTTCACTTGTAAGCTCTCTTGCTAGTGAGCCAAGTCTGCTGATACCTTTCTTTCATTCCCTTCCCTACAGGGGAACAAAAAGTGTTATGTTTTACTTTAATGAGGACTGAAGTGACAACTTCTTTTAACCAAACATCTTCGTTTCTTTCCCAGTAGAAAAAGACTTTAAAAACTCTGTGTGCTTTACTTTCATTTCATCTTCCCCGAGGAGAAAGGAAAGGCTCTGAATTTAAGAATCCAGGGAATAAATGGGGATTTAGTAATCAAATATTTTTATTTGAACTTCTTTTTTATATGGAAAAGTCATTTTTCTTGGCTCATTAGAATTTCTCAGAGCCTGCTAGTACTTTAACCTGAATTCCAGTGGGGTGTGAGAGCTGAACGTAGACACTACCAATTGTCTCAGCACAGGCTGTGCCAGTAGCTCTCAGTCTTGCAGAATTTGCAAAAATGACAGTGGTCATTTAAAGTGTTTGACCTTCAGTCCCATATCAAGGACATGAAAGATCATACTTGATAAGGGCTTCTTTTTTTGTGTGTCTGGTTATCACTGTGCAGTTGGTGGACCAAAAATGGTGCTGAGAACCTCTTTGTAAATCTCCCCTGGATTTTTCATTCTACTCAGTCATCTGGATCCTCCCGGGAGAGCTGGTCCTCTGTTTGATGTTCCAGTCTGCATAAAAGTACTGGGTACCCCGGGGGTACCCAAACTTCCCAAATGACTTGAAAAAATAAGATACTCCTTGGGGCTTGTGGCGTGCTCACTGTGCTGAATGGCCGAGAAACTTCCCTCATCCCTGCAACAGGTCCATCACTTTCACTCAGTCTCATGCTGATATCACAGATATTTTCTGTTGATTCCTCTGATTGACTGGGAGGGACTGAAGTAAATTGGTTCAGCTGTGATTGATGTGAGCTACTCACTGAAAACATGTCACCTTACAGTTCACAGACTGTAAATAGGTATTTCCTGATTTTTATTTGGCAAAATTCACAAATGCTCACGGGGAATTTGGAAGTCAAACCAGCCACTTATATAAGTAAAGGTACTTGATAAAACAACTTTGCACAACAGTCTTGAGAAATAGGTAATCGCTGGGACATTGAAATGTTTTCATTATATACCGCAGCTTAACTTTTCCAGTTAATCTTTACTGCAGTTAAGTGAAGTGAAAAAAATCCCAGCTGACTCATCCTTGGCTTAGGGAGGTTTTTGCATGTTGACAGGAGACCATCGGCGTCTCTCTGGTCCTGCAGTAAGACACAGCGGTTTGGACTTAAATGCTATATAGCAATCTCCCTCTCCGTCCAATAACATACATAAGGACAAGCATGTTGTGATATTTTTTTAGAACACCTTTTTGGCTTTTGATTGGAGAGTTTTTTCTAAGCCAGAAATTGTATCTCTGTATTTTATAGCCCTCTGGATTTTTTTCTTCCAGGATTTACCATACCCCTTTTTGAACTAAAGTGCAGTTTCCTTTGCAGAGCCACGTTCAGTTACATGACACCGTTCCCTGTTGGTAATTTCCTGGAGACCCTCCAAAGGAGCAAGTGAGAAGCAGTAGATACGGGAGAGGGTGTTAATGCTACCCTGATTCTGTTGAGGTTTGTTGCTTTTTTCCCCTCTGCCCTAATCACATCTGAATGTTTCAGTTGAATCCCACATTGACTTTTATCAGTGAGGTTTACTGTGGCTGCTTGGGCAAGCTCGTTGCTGTTAAGTCAGATGCTGTTCTTTTGCTTCAAGGTTAAAGTCCAGGTAGCTGATGTCTCATTTAAGGGCTGGAGGAAACCATTTATCCAGAGAAATTCATTAACATGAGGGAGCCAATTACTTGGAGGGAAGCCTGTGTCAGATGTGCTGGGGAGATGTTTGCTGTGCTCCCCTAGGGATTCCACCTGCAGAGGTGAAGTGGTTCTTGTTCACCAGCAGATGAAACTAATTGTTTTGCTTCCTTTGTGCTGATACTGGCACCTTCCATCACACTCTGGCTCATGAACTGGCCAGCAGTTTTGGGGGGAGGTACTGCTGGAGCAGAGGAGACCCCAGCTCCTGGTGGACTCCTGAGCTCTGTGGAGCTTTCCAGGGTGTGTGGGCTGGGCAGCAGCAAGAAGTCATTGACTCTAGTTGAGCTTTGGTGTGTGATGGTGCATCTGGGGGATCCGCAAAGGGGGCATGTGATCAACTTTGTGATAGGGGAGGGATGAGGAAGTATAGCCTGAGTGGCACTTTTTTTTTTTTTAAAGTGGATGTAGACACACAAGTGTGGGGGGAGATCAGTAATGAAACAGTATCATTACCTTCAGCAATTTTTATGCAACTTTCGAACGTTAAAGGCTTTTGAATTCATGAAGGTTGAATTCAGCTGCACAAATTAAAATGTTTAGCTACGGTGCAATGCGTACTGTCTTATGCTCTAGGATAAATACCTGTTTTTTGCACAGGCAATGCAAACTTTAAATTAATGAGAGCAGATGTGTCCCCAGTTTTGTGCTGGGAGCATGGAGAAATGTCAGTGTTAAGCCAGTTTGCATTTAAATTGTATCTGACTGATGTGTGATAAATGCCTCATGGTGTAATTGTATGTATATTGCTATTCATTGCCAGTAATTCCTCCTGTGAATATTCTATAAATTGACCCCCTCTTCACCCCGCGCAACTTAATGTGAGATGCCCTCTTCTGTGAAAGCAGTTGGAGAAATAGCTGCAAATCTTAGTGCCATCGTTCTCTTTAAATGATTCCTGAGCCTGAGCTTACAGCTGGCACCATCCTTCCTGCCTCAGCCCCTGAGATACTAATCTGAAGATGTTTGACAATCTCCTTTGAATCTTAAGCATTTTTTCTCCCTTTTGGCAGAATATTGTGCTCCTAGTTGCTATTTATAAACCAGGAGCAAGGAAGATGGCTGTGGTTTTCACAGAGGTGTATGTATATTTAACTTGGTGTTATCCAAATTCTTCACCGTTGCTGAAGAATGAAAAAAATCAAGTCACTCAAACCCCAAAACTACTGCAGGGAGTGGAGCACGGGTATATTTCTGTGGCACTGCATTTTTTCTTCTCGGTGCACTCCAAGTGATGAACAACATAGGGGCTCTCTGGTTTGCTTGCATCAGAGAGATGTGTGTGGTGAGCGTGGCGCAGGCTGCCTTGCTTTTCTGCACGCTGCAAAGTCTGCCACGTCTCGCACTACGCTTTGGGAGATTTGTTTCCAATTAAGGTATTGATTTCTCCCTTCTTCCCCAAATCTGGTTTTAATAAAATGGCATTAATGATTGAAATGTGTGCAGCCAGAAAACTGAATCATATACACACGTGATATACTTGTAAGTTTTCTCTGTCAAATGCTGTAATACCTGTTGCAAACAATATATATTGGCTAAATTTTAAGTCAGGATTTAATCAAGAAATCTTAACTGAGTCTGGTATGCTTTGGATGAGCATCATCTCTTTGATAAGGTAGCTTTATTTCCAGCTGGTGAGTGCATCTGACTTTGTAACATTTTAAGAATAACTAGTTCGCTCTGGGTTGTGGAGGTGGAATTATCTTAAACAGCAGGAGCCGTTTGCCTGAGCGTGTATTAGGTGCCCGAGCTGAGCAGCAGCTGGGTCACTACAACTTGAATCAGTATCCAGGGTTTTAATGCAAATAACTGGAAACCCGCTTGTGTCAGGTACTGTCCTAAATGCCAGTCCTGGCTGGGACCTGCTTTTATAAATCATCTAAATCAGAATTTTTGTTTTGGGGCATAAACAGTATTTTTCTTGTCTCTGTCTCCTGGATATTCTGGATTATAAAGGCACACAGGGGAGTGTACATTCCTGTTATTGCAGATTTAACTCACTCATGCTACACGTATCTATTTCTTTCCTTGCTGCTTCATTTTCCTTCTTTTTGCCGTTTCTTTATTCCATTATGTTCTAGGTTGGCCTTTACCCCATGAAATAAAATGTGGTGCCGAAGTCCAGTATGACACAAGAAGTTGGTGTATTTTTTTAGGTATGTAGGTAAATTGAATCCTTATGAAGTCCTGTATTAATGATTTACAGACAAAAATACAGAGCTTAAAAGAGAGGGAAGTAGGAATAAAGTAACCCTGTGAAATCTGCAAACATGTCTGGAAAACCAGTTTGCATTGCTGATTTTGAAGAGTATGCTAAAAAGTTTCTTCCCAAATCAGTGTATGATTATTACCAATCCGGAGCAGATGACCAGGAAACGCTAGCAGATAATGTAGCAGCTTTTTCAAGGTAGGAGGATGATTTAAGGCTGGGGTGGGAGGTGGGGGGTGTAAATTCTGCTTTATGAATAGATACAGTGCGATATTAGATTTCTCTGTGTGAACGAAACTCAATTTTTCTAACTCTGTCCCCTTTCACTCCTATACCTAACACTTTCTGTCAAAAAGCAGTCCCTAAAATCCATTAGCATCTTTTTAGCTTTACCTGCGTTTTACTTCTTTTGTAAGTATAAATTTTGTAAAGAGTCCTTCAGCTCCAATATCTAATCAGCTGATGAAACTGTGATTTCTACATGTTGGGATATAATGCAGGCAAGGGATTCTTGTGGCAGGGTTGTACGTTTTAGCTACTGAGTCAGTTTTGCCTTTTGCCTGTTCCTCCTAAACCAAAGTAGTCAGGCAGCCTTCCCCGATAAGTGCTTGTGCCACATTGCTAGATCAGATTGTGCGGATCCGAGCTAGATCAGAGCTTTGTAGCCCAGCAAAAAGGAGCTGTGTACTCTAGCTTGAGTCAGCCATGAAAGCCAAGGTTCAGCCCTGGGTGACCAAACATTGCTCAAGGGGTCTCCAGCAGAAGTTCAGCGCTCACCAAGAAATATCGTAAATGATGGGAACTATTATAAACCAAGTTTTACTTAGGCTGCCCCCCTGAACCGTTGTCAAAACCTGAAATCGGGACACTCTGAAGTACAAGGTCAACATGATGTAAGTCAGCATTTGCTGTCAGATTCAGGGGAAGAATGTCAGAACTTACATCAAGTCAGTTGGTTCCTCATCCCCTGGATTGCTGCTGCTGCTGCTCTCTCTGCTCCCAGAGCGTCGGCTCAAGCGCTGCAGAGGAAAGGAGGCAGCTGGAGGCTGATGGCCTTCAGCCTGGCTGAGCCGGGTCAAACTGCTTAAACAGCTGTTCGCTTCTCTGTCCTTCGGGTGCTGTGTTGGTGCGGACATTTAACCCCCCTGCACTTGTCTTTGCTAATCTCTAAATCCCTCTGAATCTAACAAACTAAAACAAGATTTTTCCAATTTGCGTTTAGTCTTTCTCCCTCTCCACTTTGCTTTTCTGTTGTAGAGCAGCAACCCTACTTACTGCTCCAGTTGCCTTTCCATAGGCTATGAACAATTCAGCTGGAAATCCCTTGCAGCTTTAGTAAGGCTCCAGTAAACTCAGTAGTAATTAATTTAATGGGATCTCAGTGGCCAGATCTCAGGAATCAAGTCAGAACCCTAATTTTAGGGATACATATAGGAAAGCTTTGTAATGTCAGGAGAAGAAGAAAGATAACTTCCACCATGATCACTTATTCCAGACCTCTTAATTTTATGTGAAATTCTCCATCACTGATTGGAAATCCTATTGTACTTGCTGCTCAAACACAGTCCAAAGGACTGCTCCAGCCCTAAGGAGTAAAGAGCAGCAGTAGGGGATGGAGTAGTGCTCACCTGTGGGTTTTGGTTTTTTTTTGTAATGGATGCAGATGTTATGATGTTATTTGCCCTCGTAAAACCAGAATGAGATGCTAAGGAAAGGACACTCAAAAGAAGTGCTCAGATAAAGTTTAAGTGCTAAATAAACTGTAGTAGTAGTGAGCTTCTTACTATTAACTGCTAGAGTTAATCATGATTAAACAGAAGTTGGATCTAATCTGTCCAGAGACAGGCTAACAAAAAGCTGGGTATATCCACTTGCTGTTTTGGTATTAGCAGAGCTAGATGTTGGTGGTGAGATAAGAGCAGCTCTCCTCTGAAGCTGTCTCCCACTGCAGGGGCAGATTCCTCTGATAAGAAGACCACCTCACATCAGGCTGGTCATCTGTGGGGTTCAGGCTCATTTTCTCCTTCCTGGCATCTTCTATCATCTCTTCAATGAGAGCCTTCAGTTTTAGGTGTTCAAACTGCAGAGCTTGCAGGCAGCCTGGAACTGAAGGAGATATTACTTAGCAGTGCCTTGAACAGCCTGAGACATTAAAAAAATGTAAATGAAATTTGCCAGGCCTTGGTATGGCTAAAAGGCCCTCAGTGCTGTGTTCCTGCTCTTCAGCTGTGAAAGTATGAAGTGGATGAAGCTGTGTTTTCTGTCTTTTTTCCCCCTTGTCTTAAAGAAAACAAGATTTAATTTCCGCAGTAGCTTTAGGCCATTTAAACGTCTTCCAAAAAGGCAGTTAATAAAATCTAAAAGACCTAACAAATGGAGTTTACTCTATTAAATCATCAAACAAAAAAGAACTTGTTGACAGCCAAAGAGATAGGTCACAGTGTAGAAATGCTGAAGTCAAAGCTTTGCTTGTTACCTTTCCATTGCTCTATATCTGTGTCTCTTTCTGGGCGTCCCCTAAAGCACGGAACAGCAGGGCGATGTGCTGGCAGTCACCCAGCAGCTCAGCGGGAGAGCTGGGGTCAGAGCCTGAAGCCCAGCTCCCCTCCTGAGACGTGCCCTCCGCTCCTTTCTGGTCACTGCAGTGCCAGCACAGGTCTTCTTGCAAGGAAGGGCAATCACAGCTGCTGTCATCTGCTAGGGCTTTACCTATATGAAGTGGAAAGGATGCAGGATTGGAGCGTGGTGATTTAAAGCTTCATGGACAGATGTGCTCTTTTATCTGTCTGTAATGAGAGGGAGATGATATTCAAGGTGGCAAGAGTTAAAAATAGCCTTTATGTCGCACTGAAAAAACTAAGTTGAATCATTCTAATGTTTCTAGTGCCTTCCTGTGCAAACTGAAATACTTAAACAGCATGCACTTGCTGCCTGTAGCCAGATGGACCTTCCTCTCTGCAGAAATGACCCCCTTGAATGGGCCGTTGAAGCATTGCGGAGGCACTTTGAGCACACGGCTCAATCTCGATAGCTACGGTGGGTCCTGCTTGTTGCTGCTGAGGGATAACAAGCACTGGTGGATTCCTATTTTCTTGGCACATGGGATGCTGCTATTAACAGTTCATTAGGTGATGTTTGCAATGGCTTCCAGGAAACACATCTAGAAAAGGTAGAATCCTGCTATAAAGACTTCACAGTATTTCAGTTTGTAAGACCTGTTTGACACAAGGAACTTTTAAAATCTTTCTTTTTTTTTCTTTTTTCTTTTTTTTTTCCTTTTTTTTTTCTTTGATGCTGTTGGAAGAAGGACAGCCTGATTGTTAAGGACACAGGACTGCTTTTCACTCTGACTCTCAGACAGTTCTTGCATGTCTCTGAGCACGTTACTGTTTTTTCTCCCTGTTCCTGAGTGCAGCTTGTGGGTAAATATAAGGTAAAATGGACTTTTCACCCCCGAGCCACAAAGATCACAAAGGCAGGTGACTCTGAAAGAAACGAGTACGTTCAGCTTCACTTCCCACAGCCAGAGAATTCCCATTGGTGTCTGCTGTCCAAAGCTTAGCCATGTGCTGTTTCAGGACACAGGACTCAGCCTGATTAAAAACCTTTATAGTTTATTTAAATATTTACAGATATGTGTATACATGTTTATGTTTAAATGGAAAAGGAGAGAGAATGAAACTGATCCAGTGGCAGGAATTTTTAGCCCATACCCTTGTGGTGCAAGATTGTTAGGGTAAGGGAGACTGCCAGGACAGATTGCATCTGGAGAAAAATCAGTGTTGGGCTTCTCTGTAAACTCTTTATTTTTTTGGCAACCAAATGGTTGCATTTATGGAGAAATAAATAGATTATTATTTAGGACTGACCTACGAAATGAATGATACTTTCGATACTGTGTTCCTGCTAAGGCCAAGTAATTATTTTTCACTCATAGTTTTCAAATGATGTGGAGATGGGACTGGTGTAAGTGAGGCATTAGGGACAGAGAAGATGATTTGGGATGTCAGAGCATACGTTACTCCCTATGGCATCTGACTGTGTTCATCTTGCATTTGCTCTGCATCTTGAAATGCAGTGTATCTTTCCAGCACTGTGCAATTTCCCCATCAAATTCACTCACAAGTTTTCAAGGAACCAAGGGGCCTGAATGGAGAATAGATTTTATGACAAGATCATAGAATGATAGAATTGCCTAGCTTGGAAGGGACCTTTCAGGTCATCTAGTCCAACCACCAACCTAACACTGACAAAAATAATTGCTAAACCGTATCTCTAAACACTATGTCTACCCATTTTTTAAATACCTCCAGGGATGGTGACTCCACCACTTCCCTGGGCAGCCTGTTCTAATGCTTGATAACCCTTTCAGCGTAAAAAATTTTTCCTAATATCCAATCTGAACCTGCCCTGGTGCAGCTTGAGGCTGTTTCCTCTTGTCCCTGTCGCCTGTGACTTGGGCGAAGAGACTGACCCCCACCTCTCTACACCCTCCTTTCAGGCAATTGTAGAGAGCAATAAGGTCTCCTCTCAGCCACCTTTTCTTCAGGCTGAATAACCCCAATTCCCTCAGCTGCTCTTCATAAGATTTGTACTCCAGACCCCTCATGAGCTTTGTTGCCCTTCTCTGGACATGCTCCAGCACTTCAATGTCTTTTCTGCAGTGAGGGACCCAAAACAGGACCCAGTACTCAAGGTGGGGCCTCACCAGTGCTATTTCCCCCCCAGGGGGGGCAATTGCTTCCCTAGTCCTGCTGGCCACACTGTTCCTGATACAGGCCAGGATGCTGTTGGCTTTCTTGGCCACCTGGGCACACTGCTGGCTTATGTTCAGCCGACAGTCGACCAACACCCCCAGGTCCTTTTCTGCCAGGTAGCTCTCCAGCCACTCTGCCCCAAGCCAGTAGCGCTGCCTGGGGTTGTTGTGACCCAAGTGGAGGACCAGGCACTTGGCCTTGTTGAACCTCATCCCATTGGCCTTTGGATCCCTCCAGCCTGTCCAGATCCCTCTGCAAAGCCTTCCTACCCTCAAGCAGATCAATGCTCCCACCCAACTTCATGTCATCTGCGAACTTATTGAGAGCACACTCAATCCCCTTGTCCAGATCATTGATTAAGATGTTAAAGAGAACAGGCTCAAATACTGAGCCGCTTTTGACTGACCACCAACTGTATTTAGCTCCATTCAATATCACTCTCTGGGCCTGGTCCTCCAGCCAGTTTTTTACCTAGTGAAGAGTACTCCCATCCAAGCCATGAGCAGCCAGTTTCCCACAGCATTCTCCTAGAGAAACAGTATCAATGTCAGCAACCTTGTGTGAGCTGCTGGCTCTCACAGGCTGCATGTGCTCTCCTAGTCTTTCCCCAGCTCTGAAAAGCCCAGGAAAGGCCCCTGGGCTTTTTTTTTTTACTGTGAACCCCTGCTCCATTGCAGAGGTACCTGCATGGGAACTGTTCCTTGGTGAGTGGGTCAGGACGTCCTCAGCTTGACGGCATTGAAGAAATCAATCTGAAATTTCCCCTTATGGCATTTTAATGAAGGAGGATGTGTATGTGTAGGAACACGTTTCTGCTAATCCACTGTGACACATTCTGCCACTGACTCCCCGGCAGCCTCTGGAGAAGATGTTTTGTTGTCGTGTATGAGGAGCAGCAGCTGCTTGTTCGTTGGTGACAGCATCAATTTGTATTTTTCTGCAGCTGTATTGTTGCTTTTTAGCTAGGTGTTAAGGGTGCTAAACTGACTGGGGCACATAAATAATTTAAATATTGGTTAAAAAAGCAAGGCTGAGAGTGTGATTGGGGTTAAACAAGCATGTGAAATTGTATGAGGGAGAAAAGGAAAGGAATGCTTGCAATAATAAGTTGATTATGTTTCTGTGATGTCTTTCACCTTGGATTCGCAGAGTGCTGCGAAAAGAGTCGCTGTGTGGATGGCAAGACACCCTGGGAGAGAAAATCAATTTTCCTCAAGCAATAGCAGCTGTTGCTTCACCCTGCATAGCACTGGTACCTGCCCCCTAGGGTGGGAAGTGGAGCTGGAAGGGAGATTAAGTCAACAAAGTGGGTTGGAGTTGGGATATCTGAAAGGTGTGTCCTTGCCCCCAAGCACATTGCTTGCGATGCAGCACAGAGGGATTATTTAGCATGGACTTGGAAGGGAAACAAGAAGAGCTGCTTCAAAATGTGTTGCAGTTTGAAAAATTCAGCATTTTTCACAGCTGAAAAGGAGTGGGGAAAGTAGTGAGTGCTTCCCTCCTACCAAACAGCAAGATAATTTACATTCTGAAACTTTTGAACATAGAAGGAACAGGAAGAAAAAAGCCTGCATTAATCCCCCCTCCTTTCCTTTCCTTTCATCCTTCTTTCCAAACAGCATTTAGCTGAAGATGCCTAGATTGGGAGTGCTCACTGGCTGCCCTCCTGTGGCATCTCCCCGCTTCCAGCTGGGAAGAAAGATGCACTCACTTGCAATTGCTGATTGCAGCATGCGAGGTTGGACTTGGCTGGAAAATAAATGTGGGTGATGAGGAGAAGAGCAATAAAAAAAAATACAATGTTTTTACAAAATATCCCTGAAATTTCTTCACTCAAAGATACGGAGGAAGCAGGTGGTGTGTGTGGCTGCCTAATGAATGCATGCTCTGATTAGAGGGAAATCTGCTCTTGAGTTTTGCTTGCTGTTGTTAAGGGCGTTTCGCTATGGCTTGTCCAGAAATACCTCCCTTCAAGTGTCCAGCAAACTCACAGCTGAAATCACTCATGTTTCCAAAGAAAGATCAGGTTTTTTTAAAGAATAACAAGGTAGTGATCCCTTTTGGTGTTTTTCATGTAAAAATACCAGTAAATACTCAGTTATGAGCATTGACTTGATGTTGGTCTAGAGGATGTGACCTGATAAGGCGTGAGGGAAAGAAAAGCCACAGAAGACACTGGAAGAGACATTTACATTTAAAGTCTGAGGCTAATGAGCCCAAGGACCCCGAAACGCTCACGGACACAGTAATTTGGTGGTACATAAAGGTGAGTGGGAAGGAGGCTGTTTATCACTACTTGAAACAGCATCCTTTTTCTTGCATACACTGTTGGGAGGATTTTTGCTCTTTCTGATTCTTTTCTCAGCTAAAAGCACTACAGAAATGTTGGTACTTATGGTCATGTATCCTTTAAGATGGCAGGGGTTTGCACCAGGCAAAGAATCTGATAGATCTGGGACAGCAGAGAAACTAGTAGGCTGGGGAAGAGGGAGATACTTCACATCCTTATGCTTTTAACTGTAAAAGTGAGCAAGGTTATTAGAGGATTTTTGTTTTCTTTATATTTGCTGGGAAAAGATGTCTTGGAGCTGGGAGAAAGCCTTTGGAATGAGGATTATGAAGAAAGGGGGAGAAAAAAGTCTTGTTTTCTTTGTCCCACCCTCAGCCCATCCTCCCCTGAAAAATAACAAACCGATACAATAGCCTGAAAACAAGTCTGGGGAGACATACTTGCAGTGTGTGTCTTGGCATTGAAAAATACAGCTGACTCCCACAACTACATGTCTCTATCCAAGCATCATAACCATCTTTCTCCTCCCTGGGGAGCGTTTCCTGGAGAGCTGGCCCAGCCCCATGCTCTAGGGCTTCAGAAATTTGGGTCTCATCCTGGCTCTGTCTCAAGCTTCTTATGAAGATGTTTCTTGATCGTTCTATAAAATAAAGAGATTTTCTTTTTTTTTTTTTCCTCTCACTTGTCAGCTTAATGTGCAAGCTCAGGCTGACCACTAATTGCTGTTGGAGCGTAGTCTAAGGGTAACAGTGGCTCTGATTGTTATCTCTTTACTCGTAATCATAGTATCAGTCTTAGGCTTTCTAGTGCTGAGCAGTGCTAGAGCTTAAGCTTGTAATCATTTTCTGTAATTAAGATTCAATTTCCATCATCACTAAGTGCCGATTTCTTCCTGAGGGAGGGATGCCTTAGCCAGAGATTAATGCACACCCCAATACCACTTTTGGGAGCTGTTGGCCTGGCTCAGCACACATCTGTGTGGAGAGGCAGCCCCTACCATTGCACACCCTCTTGTGGCTTGTCCTAACAGTGGCTGTGCTGTAACGTCCCCTGGATGGTAAGAAAAAGTCCAATTTTACAGGTATTCCCAGGAATGTGACACTATTAAGGTTAGTTTGGATACTGTGATGTTACCTAGTTGAGTTCATCATAAGAGGGATTGTCATAATGTTGTGCTGCTGTTGTAGTGGGGGGAAACAAAGATAAATTTCTCTGTGTGCAAGCATGTGATGCCCAGCCTGACCGCAACATAACATGATTTCATGTTTAGCATGTTTTAGTTTGCTGTGTTTTGGAGCCAGGTTCCATTTGTACCTGAGCTGAAGACTCCACTGGAGAATAAAGCCCAGCTCTGGGCTGATGTGGTTTGTGGCAGACACACTGAAGGCAAAGCAAGGTCAGGAATGGTAGAACAGATGCTGGACCACATCATTCAAGGATTAGATCATAATTTGCCCTATTGGGAAAGCAGTTGTGCTACTTGGTCTTTTCCTGCACCAAATTCCAGTGGCCGCGTTTGGTGTTTTCCTGGGAGTCTGGGGTCCCTGCAGTACAATGGGCTGTTCCTGGGGCTGCGGCTGTAGTCCCTGGACCTACATGTTGCACAGCAGCTGATGACTGCTGGTGATGGGACCTCTCCGAGCCAAGCGACTCAGTTTCTGTGCCAGCAGAGATGGGGTGCAGTGGATTCCCACCTTCCCTGAGCTGAGAAAAGCCAGGGCAACCACCCTGCCCACTCACTTTCCGCAGGAAGAAGCGTGACAGCTTGTTTCTGTGCGGTGTCATTTCAGAGACTTACAGTGCAGGGCCTGGGAGAGCCAAGCATGTCGGTCAGGCTAGTTTTATCCCCTTTGGCTCCCTAGTCCCTAGGAGAAATAACCAAGTGGGGGCTGATGACTTCTGTTCCTGCACATCCTCTGTCATCCAGTTCCACCCTGATACATTTTCGGGAGGCTGAGACTCACCGTGAACCTTATTATTTTGCAGCTCCTGTCTTTTCTTTCAAAAGACACCAGCAAAAAATGTTTGAAGGCTCTTTGCCTCTTTCACCATCGTGGCCTTCGGTCCCTCCTTTCCTGCTCCCTCCTGGCTTTGTGCATTTTGTGGGTCCTGCTGCAGGTCTGGGTCATGCAATGAGGTTCTCCAGTCCCCCTCTCAACATGTTTCTCCTGACAGCAGGAAAATATGCTCTTTCCCTTTAGGAACTGTAAATAAGCCTGATGATGCAGGCTTTTTATTCTTTTTATTTGTCTCTGTGTCAGATGGAAGCTGTACCCCCGGGTGCTCAGGGACGTGTCAGTAATGGACCTGTCAACTTCAGTCTTGGGGCAGAAAATCAGCATGCCAGTCTGTGTTGGAGCGACTGCTATGCAGCGCATGGCTCACGCGGACGGAGAGACGGCTACTGCTAAAGGTAAACTAAGCAAAGCCCCCCCTGCAGTGAGTTAGAGAGGAACTGAGTCATTCTGTGCCTCTTGGTTGTGAAGCCCGGCTTGGTTTCTTGCTCCAGATGCTGTGGCTGGGATGGGTTTGAGTTGATGCTCAGAGTAATTGCGTTGATTTTTGTTTTTTGGTTTTTTTTTTTGTTGTTTTTTTTTTACCATTTTCCTTTGCCCATTATGTGTGTGGGTTCTCCCTTGCCATGAAACAGGGATAAGAAATGCAGGTTGTAAAAGGGGAATCATTTGTAACAAATACAAAATTGAAAATTATATCTGTACATCTTTCTATACATTCTATAAATATAACTATATATATATATTGTCATGGCAACGTTCTTCCTGTTATAGAACCATTTCTAGAAATTCTGGAGCTTTTCCTGTCTGGGAACAATACTCACTTTGAAGCGAGCTCTTTGAGAGCATCCCAGGGTGCCAGGGAGATAAGGGCCCCACTGGGCTAGATGCTGCGCAAAGATGTTGCTGGTGTGGAGGCTGCAGCCTAAAAGGAATGCAAAAAATAAGATGTTAGCCAGAATTCAGATGTGAAATTGTTTCTTACTGCTTTAACCTGAGCTACAGGATGACACAAAATCTGAGAAAAGAGGTCACACATGATGTGCCTGTTGCATATGAACAGCATTGTGCTGTGTGTTTCCATTTAGTGCTAAAACACTGAAAAGGATACAAAACCTATATAGATGGTATTAAAAAAAAAAAGTCCTATGCATGACTGAGCTATTAATCTAACAGCATTTCCATGACGAATGCAGCAAATGCTAGTGTGAAATGTGTCTAATTAACTGCCCTGCAGTGAGAGCTGGTCTGAAGTCTCATTAAAAAGCCATATAGCTGCGATGTGCCCTGTGCTGGGCTGCAGCACAGCTCCAGCAGCAATCTCTGTAAAAGCAGCTTTCTCCACTTTTATAGAATGTTTGGGGATACGTTTTTCTCCTTCTCAAGAGATTCATTAGGAAGCCAAAGATTTTATGCCTTTTGTATGTGCCGGCACGTTCCACACGATGGAGCTCCAATACCTTGAATTGGTTTGTGAAGCAGCATCCAGTGGGATGCCTCGGTGCTGTCCTTGCCTTTGGCAGCTCTTGTGGATTATTTCTGGCCCAGGTTACACTGGGAGGAAACTCTGAAGCATTCTGTTGGTAAGTGCAAACTTATTAATGCAATGTTAAGAAACACACCAAATTCAGGATGTTCCTTAACAAAAATTCCTGCCAATGCTATGGCCTGGCATCTTTTAAGGCATAAATCTCTAATGGCATGTTGAGCTGAGTGGCACAATAAGTCTGATTACCAGGGCTGAGTTATGGTTGTGGTAGATAGCTTTACTTTTGGGATTTCCTGGCTTTTGTGCACTTACGCTTTCAAACTTTAACGTACGATTATTGTATTTAATGTTGTTATGTTTTCAAGCTAGGAGAGCCTGGTGTACTGGCCATGGGTTTGAATGTGTGGTCAAATAAACATGTGCATGGGAGCTGGTAAATTTTTCTTTGCTTTCAAAGGAGAGCGTGATTAAAATCACACCCTCTGTATTGCATTAGTGTTTCTTGTAGAAAAAAACACAGCTTCAGTTTTGTGCTCTGTTAGAGGTGAGTGTGGCATTCAGTGCTGAACTTTTCGTTTGACCTTATAAGATGACAAGGATTAGCTGTAAAGTGCATGTTTGGTTTAAAGGTTCTATTATACTTGGGGCATTCGGCATCAGGGCTTTTGCTACCTCCAACTTCTTTTAAATTCTGCACTATCTCTGAAATATAAGAGAGCAGATTGTTGGTTGCTTTAAATCAGCTTTTGGTTCAGCTGCACCAGTTTACACAAACCAAGAAAGTCTGATCCATGGTTCTGTGGCTTTTGCAGAGCCTGGCATGCTTCATAAGCTTGACTTTTGGCCTTAGGTGCGGAGGAAGCGATCTATGTGGTTGTGTCGCTGCCGTTGTGACAGCCCTAAAAAAGCATGGGGTAGTCTGAATCCTGCCCCGTCCCGGCCAGGGAAGCAGGTGTTGTGTGCCCCGAATTGTGTTGGGGGGGAAGCTGCCCAAAAGAGCACCCACAGCAGGTGTGTGAGTGCCAGGGCACCGCTCAGCAGGAGCCACAAGCAACACTTCTGCCTAGTTGGGATTAAACCCTGAGAGGTAATCCTGGGTTCGCAGCATCCCTACCCACAGAGCAGGGGGCAGGCAGCAAGACCAGCTCCTTCCCGTACCTCTCTGGATTGCAGGAACAATGCCTGACCATCCCTGGGAGGATGCGACCGCATTTTGCTTTGAACTGCTCCACTCTCTCAGCAGGTTTGCCTGCAGGTTGCAGTGTAAATGCCCTCTCTAGGGACAAGGGCATGTCATGGTGTGCCCTCTACAATCCCGCACTTTGGGGCTTGTCACAGTTTTGGGAGCTGCTGCTGCTCCTCGAGGGGTGGATGCTGTCCTGTAGTGACTAAGCTGGCAGAGAGGAGTGTGCATCTTACCCAAGAAATGGCAAAGTCTGGCAGCTTGCTTTAAAGACGCCTTCATTGACAATCCTGTTTCACTAGTAAAGGGTCTTTTTGGGGAAAACCATTCAGTTGTGATTTCAAAAGTTGCTGGTAATGGGCAAACCAACACAATGTAAGTTATTCCAAAGGTTAACTAATTCCACTCTGAGCAGTATAAACTGAGATTGTGGTCGAACCCGGCACAGCTTCAAATCCAGATGTTGTATTTTGCCATACTTCTGTCAGCTAAGCTAAAAAAAAAAAAAAAAAAAGGAAAAAACCAGTTATTGTCCATATAGGCTGTAATAAGGTTGCTCTTCAATTTTCTTTGACGTGTCTAAATGGACCTGGAGTCCTTCCTTCTAGAGAATGCTCTCTTGTCCTTAAAACAATTTCAGGGACCTGGGCAGTTGTTCCAGTTTTTCCAGGTCTTTCTTTAAGTGCCTTCCCTAACATTTCAGTTGTAGTTCATCAGTCTATGTGGCAATTTTCCAAATAATGGATTTTCTGTTCAGTAGAAATTGAAAAATTGGGAGGAAAATTGTTTTGAATTAACTGAAATGTTAAATTTGATCCAGACCACAATGTTTTATTTCATTTTCCTACTACCTAATGCTTCTAGCCATAGTTCTGTTTTGAAACAAAAGTGTTAGCTCAGAAGAAAACATTTCCGTTTTGAAAATATCAACACATGACATTTTGACTTTAGGTGATTTTTTTTTTCTTGTCCTTCCCACTCCAACCTCTTCAACTAAAAATATTTGCCAAATTTGATGAATAATCTTAGCCATCATTAAAGAGCAAAAGACTATTCTCAACATGCTCTTCAACAGAATTTTTCTGGTTCTACACGATGGTTTTTTTACTTGTTCATCAGCAGATTCACAGTTCCTCCATACAAAGACATTCATTTGCCATCCTGACTTCAAGCTGCGCTTGCAAACCAATGTGATGCCCGTATCACGTCCCTGAAAGTGCCGTAGTGTTCATGCTCCTGTAAATAGAACTCACCTTCATGTGCACTGAAACAAAATCTTGGGCACCATCCAGCTGCTGAGCAAGAAATAGCAATTTTTTGAAACCTCAATTGATTGTAATCAGACATGTAGCATTATTTTATTGAGATTTCTCTTCTGTTTATATTGCTGCTAATTATGCAGTGTTGTCCAACTGACTGATTACCATATATCCTCGTGTTCTAGCTCAGAAGCGGTATTGCAATACCTGACTTCTCTCAGACTTGCTGAAAACCAGGCTGAACAGCCTAACTATTTTCTTGGCCAGATTTTTTGACAGCTTTGAATGCTGGTTGCTCAGATCTGATGATTTTGTGTTTATGCGCTGTGATTGCTCTCAAACAACTTTCTGAGTTACTTCTGATGCAAGAAGGGTTTCACCATCACCTGTGATGTGACTGCACCATTTCCTTTGCCAATTAGAGAATAGGAATATTGACTGAAAAGCTTATTCCACCACCTCTCCTGCCCCATTTTAGTTGAGTTACTGGCAACTCTATCAGAGGGAGCAACACCTTTGTTCCTTCAGCTCTTAGACTTCTACATGCTTTTTGTTTTCTTGGATGCTGCTTGAGCATCTGAATTCACGTTCCTTGTGCTCATTGGACATCCCTGTGACTGTGAAGGAGGGATTTTGCAATTGTTACTTCTTGTGCTCGGCCAGTGAGAACAGTAGGATTTTCTACCCATCTTTTGCCTATTTCCTATTTGGTGTTGCCAAAAAAAAAAAAAAAAGAAATTAATGTTGAGGTATGCCTACTCCAGAGTCATCAAGAGGACAATATTCATGTGGGACAACATGGCCTGGACTGACCTGGCCCTGACTCCCCACAGAGACCAGCACGGTCAGGGGACTTTCTGGTGTGAGTGTGCGCAGGCAGTCTGGCACGACAGCCTTCTAGACCAGTTAGATCCATCTTAGCCTCGTGTATTTTTCCCGGCTGCCTCCAGCCTTCCTGCACAGCTGACAAAATGCGTTGTGTCAACAAAATGATCGTAGGCACAACTTGCACGCAGTGTTTTCTAAGGGGTAAGTGAGATAAGGCTGGGCAGGGGATTTCTCAGCCAAGTGTGTTTCGTCAAGACAGTAATGTTAAGTACTTTAAGCAACTCTGTTTCTTAGGAGATGCAGCTCCAAGAACGTAGCTACTTGTCTTGAGAAATACCACCGTGACAAAAGGAGATCGTGTTGATCCTCTAATGTCCTCTGGCCCCTAACTTTGGGACAGTGGATTCACTGATGGATTCAGTAACTTTGGGACAGTACTGGTGGATTCAGTAACTTTGGGACAGTGGATTCACTGGTGGATTCAGGGAAGAATGACTACAGTGGGGCAGTTTGGCTGCCATGCTTCAGAGGTGCCCCTGAAAGGGAAATGATGAGAATTTACACCCCTAGAGAAAAATAGCAAGTTCCCATTCCCATACGTATTTTGTCAGGACTACCTTGTAAGCTTAAACTGGGTTCTTATCCAGGGTCTTCTCCTGAAGTATGTTGCCTCTGAGTTGCCTACTGGGACAAAATCCATGCCCTTTCCAAACCGCTTAATGAAGTGATGTCCCATTGGAAAGGGGGAAGGAGACTCTGAAATTTCAGGTTGAAAAAAGGGGTTAAAATTATTATTGATCTATTCTCCTGTGGACTTCCCAACTGGGTCCTGTTTCATGATCTGCCTTGATTTTTGCCATGTGGAATGCATCGGTTGAGTTCCTCAAGAGAAGAAAGCCCCATTTTATCACGGTGTTTATTCCCTGGTGAGAAGATACATCCTTGCTTGTGGCTTCCCTGGGCTAAGTACAGGCAGGTAGCAGTGGGGCTGAGGAACCTGTGCCCGCTCAAGGCAGCTGCGGAGCAAAGGCTGTGAAGCTCCCCTTGCCCAAGCACCCCACCATATCCCAATTCTAGCTGCGTTTGGCCCTGAAACAAAGTGGAGTACAAATAACTCAAAGCTTTATTGTCCTGATATTGAAGACTTCCCCAGCCTCCCCTGTGTGGCTAATGCCGTGCTCTCTGCGCTGCCATTGACCTTGCTGGGAGCCTGCAGTGTGTGCAAAGGTAAACGTATGGGGGAAGCCTAAAAGCAATCTGAAAGGGCATGAGGAAAGGCTGGTTTACAAAAATCTGATGTTTAAACTCTGACAAATGTCACATATTGCTGCAAGAGCATCCCATGGGAATATGGATCTAGTGGTACCGATTTGTAATAATAGTGGTATTTGCAGTGCCCCGAAATTGAAGCGTAAAATATAGTTGTTGGAGGAAATGAATTGCTTCTGTTTTCTTCAACTGCAGCTAAATATGCAAAAACCAGAAGTATATTTTTAGCAAAAACCTGATTCAAGGTAGGCAAAAAAATAACAAAACCTGGCAACGCTTCAGGACTATGTATCCTATGTTTTTGAAAGTCTAGAAAATTGTCAAAATAGGCTTTAAAATTATCAAAATGAAGCACAGATCAACCCAAACTGGAACTTAGAATCTCTAAAACTTTGAAAAATTTTGTGTGCGTGAACTTTGAATTTGACCATGCAGATCTAAAATACACGTGTTAAGGTGGTGCTTTACCAGAGAGTTGTTATCTTTACAGGACAGACAAGAGGAATTTTATGAGTATGCTTTTGTGAAAATGCCATAACCCAGTTTGGGATAGTTGAACTCTGATTGAACCAAACTGCTTAAATCTGATCCTAAATAAGATGAAACCATTATTTTCTCTATTGCTACGTATGCAGTTAAGTTGAAAGGATATTGTGGTATTTTGTGTTTTATATCGTCTATTCACCAAATATATTTTCATTGTGCAGTGTCTATTTTACTTTTTGCTTTTGCAACTGTTCTTGTGTCCATAGGGCTGTAGAGGTAGACTTCAGAATAAAAGTAAGAATGGAAACAAATGGATACCTAAAGGCAGATTGAACCATAACATTTACATTTTTCCCTTATCTGATCTGAGGGTTTTGCAACTGCTGGGTTAGCAACCCACCCTCTCATTCATGAACTCATATTTGACAGAGCAACAGGAATGCAGATCCCTTGTTTCTTAGCATCACTTGATAGACTTGACTTGGCAAATCACTTATTATGGGATTTGTGATAACCCACCACAGGGTTTTAACAGGACTTTCAGATGTTCATTATTTGTGGGTTCTTCAGAAGAAACTAATTTCTAGGTACTTAATCCTTGAGAGGGTGCTATTTTCAGCAATTTTAAGGGGACCAGTGATATGGCTACAATGTAAAGAGTTTGGGGTCATTGCTACCGTATTTCCAATGATTGAAAGCTGCCTGGTGGCCCTGGAAAGGCGTAACCAATTTGTTTGAATAAGCTGTTCATAAGTTTCCCCTCTGAGACTTGTAATCCTGATTTAATAAAATGTTGTCGTAAAGACCACTTTTTAATTCCTCGATGGACTGGAGATGACGTTTTGAAACAGAGGTGCATTTACATTAAAAATATGCATACTGCGGTAGACCAAGAAAAATAAGGCTTTATATGATATTTTTGAGTTTCACAGTGTGTTTTCCTTTATATTACATTAAGTGACAGATTACTCAAAAAAGAATAAGTGATAGACTTATAAAAATGTAATTGTATGAGGTTAGCTGGTTTATAGTGCAGCCTGAGTTGGAAGTCACCCTGGGGAGGCAGCCAGCACAAAGCCTCCGGCTGCTTGACCCTATCTGGGACTGCTCGATGACATTTAACTTCAGGGATGTCCACATCTCTGGAGTGATTTCACTCCACAGCTTTTTGAAAGTAAAGGAGGACACAGTGGTCACGAGAATCCATCCTTTTGGCCTCAGTGAAGACTTTGGAGACCACTTGTCTGTTGTATCAGTTCATCTTTGAGAGCAGCACCGAGGAGAAGGACTTATGGGTGTTGGTTGATGAGAACTCAACATGAGCCAACAATGTAAGCTCATAGCCCAGAAAGTCAACCGCGTCCTGGGCTGCATCTAAAGAAAGCATGGCTAGCAGGGTGAGGGAGGTGATTCTGCCCCTCTGCTCTGGTGGGACCCCACCTGGAGTAGTGCATCCAGCTCTGGGGCCCCCAATATAAGAAGGACATGGGCCTGTAGGAGTGGGTCCAGAGGAACGCCATGAAAATGATCAGAGGGCTGGAGCACCTCTGCTATGAAGACAGGCTGAGAGAGTTGGGGTTGTTCAGCCTGGAGAAGTGAAGGCTCCAGGGAGACCTTATAGCTCCTTCCAGTACCTAAAGAAGCCTGCAGGAAAGATGGGGAGGGACTCTCTATCAGGGAGTGTAGCAATAGGAAAAGGGGTAATGGTTTTAAACTGAAAGAGGGGAGATTTAGATCAGATATCAGGAAGAAATTTTTTACTATGAGGGTGGTGAGACGTTGGAACAGGTTGCCCAGAGAAGTTGTGGATGCCCTGTCCCTGGAGGTGTTCAAGGCCAGGTTGGATGGGGCTTTGAGCAACCTGGTCCAGTGGGAGGTGTCCCTGCCCATGGCAGGGGGGTTGGAACTAGATGATCTATAAGGTCCCTTCCCACTCAAACCATTCAATGGTCTTTATATTTAATTTTGGGGTATTCTCTGCATCTGGACTGCCACTTGGGATGTGTTTCTTCCACTCTGCGAGAAACTGGAAACTTCCATTTTTTATTAGCAGAATTGTCAAGCTTTATCACACAATGGATGTGGAGTTCCTCTCCTTCAGGCCGTGAGACAGGCAGTGAAATTGTTGAAACAAAGAACAGTGAGGCTTCCCCTATGGGTCTTTATATGAGGTTGTCTGCTGGACTGTGTCCTTCTGTTTTATTATGCCCCAAAATAGTCTGTAGGGATGACAACAGGCATTTGCTTAGAAGAGCACTTCAAGAAATATAGGTTTAATGCTAGTGAACATTTTGGGGGCAGGAAAAAGGCAAAACGTCATGATCAAAATGCTCAAGGAGAGTATGTGGCAGTGGTGACGAAGACTGACGAGCAATGTTGAGGATGACAGATGCAAAACACCCGCCTGCAGCAACGAGGCGGTGTACAAAATGTTGGAAGCCTTAAATGAAATTATTTTTTTTAGATCATTTAAAACAGCACGTGTGTGTGTGTCCTTAAATGTATGTGCCAAAATTTTTGACGAGTGGTAGCCAGATGCTAGCGGCTTAAAAACAGGCTCTCCATAGGAGAAACCATTATTAATATGGGTTAGGCTTAGTTTGGTTATAATAGCTTTTATTTCCAGTACTGGAGCAGGGAACATCCTGAACAGTGTGCAGACAACAGTCACTAGAAATTTGCCTATAAACACAGAGAATAAGCCAGAGAGTTCTCACAGCAGCCCACCGCTGTTAGGACCTGCTAACTATTAATGTAGCATTCCCTGGAAGGCTGAAAATGCGTTAACGCTGACAAAAGGCAGCGTGAAATTACATGCACCAACACACCGATGAGCCAAGTGCTCTTGTTTAGAGCACCCTCTGTATTTTGGACAGTCTTGAATATAACTCTCTCTTTCTCCAGCCTGCCATGCAATGGGGACAGGGATGATGCTGAGCTCCTGGGCTACTTCTTCCATAGAAGAGGTGGCTGAAGCTGCTCCAGCTGGACTTCACTGGCTGCAGCTTTATGTGTACAAGGACCGTGAGGTTACCAAATCCCTCGTGAAGCGTGCGGAGAGAGCAGGCTACAAAGGAATTTTCGTGACAGTGGACACTCCGTTCCTCGGCAGGCGCATCGATGATGTGCGCAACAAATTCCAACTTCCTCCCCACCTCAGGTAGGTGCCCGCTGGTGCGACGTAGGATGGGCACATGGCAGCGCCATGGTCACCACAAAGTGCTTTGGGGAAAATTTGTCTGTGGCACAAAAGGAATTTCTTCTAGGTGCCACATGACATGCTGGGCAATAACACCAGGGAACTGAGCACATCTCACACTGTGCTTGGGCTGTCATCTGCTTTGGGTCAAAACTAAGCTTGCTGTTTGCAGACTATAAAAGACACTTCATGCCAAGCAACATGAGGCTGCAGAATGATGAAATTAGAGTGATGGGATACTTCTTTGTACATCTGTCAATACATTCTTGGACGTTTTCAAAACTTGGCTGGACACAGTGCTGTGTAACCTGCTCTGACTTTCAACTTGGATCCAGCTGCAGAGTTGGCTGTGCTCTGAATGGGAATCAAAAGTCCCTTCCAACCGATGCTATGGTCCCTTCTAACTTATGTTATCCTCTGACATTGCACTGGGTTGAGAGCTGTGTTGCTACCAACCACAGAGCACCTTTCCAATCAACTTCAGTTCTTGATTTAGTCAAATACAGAAACATGTGGGGATTAGCTTTTCTTAATTCTCCATGAGGACAATTTTCACCCTCACACGTATTTTCGATATCTCAGAAGAATTTGGGCCTCATGATTGACTTCGGCACTAATTCTAGGTCCTCTCTACTGCAGGGTCTATGCAGGATTTAATTTTAACAGTTATACAGTGGTGGTGTAAGGGCACTGATCTCACTAACCTTTTGTAAATATAAATTGGTAGACTGGAGAGACGACCCCAAAAAACATATGCAGTAGATCTGGCAGAGCTTTAGCAATGTATTTAGTGGATGGGATATCCAGGACTTGGGTTTGCAAAATGGAGCTAAAAATCTTGTGGGAGTCTTGCAAGTAGGTCTTGGTAGTGTCCGCAGTCTGCCACAGCATATAGTAAGACTACTGTATTTGCTCTTATTCAGAGCCCACAAACGAACACAAAAATGGAAAGAAAAAAAATTAAGGATAGCTGAATGTATTTAGAAGCAGATTAACTTTGGTTTGAGTTCTGGGTGAAAGCTAGTTTGGAATATTATCAATAGATAGGAAGTGTTCTTCTTATGTCTCCTAAGGCTGTTATGCTATGTGGTGTACACACTGTATGTAACTTGTACATAAAATATAATATCACATCCTGAGGTCTGTCGTCTTTTTCATAATATTCAAATTTAAGGTAAGCCATGGGACTCTGCAATGAATTAGATTCTTCACCTCTCAAGCAAAAAAAACCTCCACAGCTTGGGGTGTCGGAACTCCTCCATACACTAGTACTTGAAGCTAACAGATGATATGATGAAGATTGACAGAGCAACTTTAACTCTTCCTACGATTTCTGTATAAGGAAAGTACCAGAAAGCTAAAAATCCCTGGCAAATCTAACATAAAAATATGCCCCATATAGTAATCCTGCTATAGATCTGTGAATGGTAAAACATTAATGATACACACTGTCATTTTACCTTAAAAAAAAAAAAAAAGTTTTTTTGGGGGGCAGTATCATTTTAAGGCCTGGGGCTAAAGAGTTTTTTGAATGCGAGTCAAATAACCCAGAAATATTTGAGGAAAGCAATAGAGCGTATCTGAAACACTTTGACCCCACCTGACTGAACCGTAAAAAGGTTTTGTTTGAGTGAACCATGTGAAATAATATGAAGTTGGTGTAATCTTTAAAGGTTCAAGTTAATCGCTTCAGATTTCAGAACGACCCTTGGACAGTGTTTTGTTGCAGAGTCGGCGGTGAAACTCCCCTAGTGCAGGGCTCTGCTCAGTTATGGGATAACTTTTTCTTGGCTTCAGTTTTTCAACAAAGTTTCAAAGCAACAACAAGGTGCCATTGTGCTCGGAAACCTATGTAAGGCAACATTCATTCAAGTGTTGATCTGTATTTCACAGGCCAAGAAAAACAACAGTTATTTATATAATCTTATCCATGGTTCTGTTTTTCTCCGGGTACCCCACCCTCCACAAACCAACAGCTGAAAAGCTGGATCTTGCTGAGAGCCCGCTCCTTTCTCATTTTCTTCTGGGCCTGGAGCTGAATGGAAAAGCCATGTGAAATGCTACTTGTTGCAGCCATGAAATCAGCAGTGAAACTAGCCAGTTTCCATACAAAAATACCGTGCGTTTCCCAAAACGTGAAGTACGAGTATAAAATAGTGCAATGTGGATCAAGACATGATTTCCAAAGAATAGAGCCATCAGCCTCATGCAGGACGTGGGTGTCCCCGGCGATGCTGCTGTTGCTGATGGTGGTTTAATGCTTGCGCGGTCTCAGGGGCTGCTTCAGCTTTCTAATATAAGCACAACCTGGATTTCTATATTTGCCCTCATTTCCCTTTCTGCTTTGTCTAGTAATGCTGTCAGTTCTTCGGTGCAGGGGCTGTTGTTTATTATTCAGTTTTTAGAACTGGTGAGACTGATTTGGTGCCAATGAGCAGATAATAGCTAATGTTTTCATATTAACTTCATTTTCTCTCCCTAGGTTTTACCAGCAAACAAACAAAAAAGACATGAGGTGAACTGGGTGGATGCTGGTCTCATTGGACAGATGAAAATCCTCAATTCAGGCTGAATGCAAGGCTTCATTAAGATGCATCTAACTCATGGAGCTTAATAAAATTTCCCTTCCTCCTTCTCTCCTACCTAACCAATCCCCTATTCCTTCCAGTAGTCGAATTCCTTGGATTTGGAAAAAAAAAACCACCCCAAAAACTAAACCAAAAGTTGCTGTGTGAAAGCTAAGAGGGTTTTTTGCTGGTTTAGAGGTGCACCTCTTGACTGCAGTGGGTCTGGGGTTACGTCAAGCAAGACCAATGTTCTCACACATCCAGCCTGTACCGCTCTCAGGTCTTAATGTCCCACAGCCTCTGGTGCATTTATCCTCACAGTGCTCCTGGCAGACACTGATGTTCCTCTTTTATGTGGCTTATTAAGCACTCTGATCTGACATGCTGAGATAGGCTTTTACACTTCTGCTCTGCAGTACAGCAAAGATTTAACACAGATATATTGAATGCTGACATTAGGGACTTATTTGTGCCTACAATTAATCTTTTTCAGACTATTTGTCTATGTCTTGTGTTGTTTTAGATTTAAAAACTTCTCAAGCAGCGACCTGGCATTCTCCTCAGGGAAAGACTTTGGAGAAAATAGTGGACTGGCTGTGTACGTAGCTGAGGCGATCGATGCAAGCGTCAATTGGGAGGACATCAAATGGCTTCGAGGGCTGACCTCGCTGCCCATCGTCGCGAAAGGAATTCTCAGGGGTGTGTAGCTCTGCTGCTTCCCATGGGGCAGGCAAGGCATCCCTTCTCATGGAGGCACCAAGGAAGGAAAAAGTGCTTGTACTGGGGAAATTCCTACAGAATTGCATTACTTTTTAATGACAAGCGTCTGCTTTGCTGATATGGAATATGGTGGGATGCACGTTCATAGTTCTGGGCTGTGCCAAAACAGAGGAAAAAACAAAGGGGGAAAAAAACTTCTCTTCCTCATGTGTGGTTAGGAACCCAGCAACCAAGATACTCGCAGAACGAGCTGCTTAAATAAGTACTTGGAGCTGTCAGATTGTTTGTGTGTCTGTGCCATGGGGTGTTTACCTTGATGCTCAGTTGGTAGGGACCGGAGCTGCTGGTCACTGAACTAGTCAGTTGATTGGGGGGCATTGCATCAGTTATATCTGAAATCAGAGGCGGCCAGGAAGACTGAACGTGCTCTGTTCATTGCGCCCGTAAGCTCTAACTCTGATCTGAGTTGTATACTGGGCAAAGGAAAGCTGGTTTTCCATTCTGTCAAAAGCACTGAGCACAGTGAAGTCGTTTAATTAAGTACGGATTATTACTGTAATCATGTCAATACTTTTGGCTTGGAGAAAATAATTTAGCAAAATAATTTCTTAGTGGTGAGTTATGGGACATAGTAGAGAAAATAAAGGCTAGAAACCAAAGTGGCAAAACATTCTGCTCCAACATTTCAAGTGATTTTTCTGATCTTACTGCTTAAAGATAAAACTGTTTTCTGTGTTGAGATGGGGCTTTGCCAGGATGAAGCCCAAAGATGTCTTTGCATTAACTGGCAACATTTTTTTAGTGATGCCAAAATTTCCCTCATTGCCACGTCAATAAGGTCCCAGTTATGGAAAGGCATATCTTGTTTGGTTGGTTTTTTTTGTTTTTTGTTTTCCTAGCTGATGATGCTAAAGAAGCTGTAAAGATTGGGGTAAATGGTATCCTGGTGTCGAATCATGGAGCACGACAGCTTGATGGCGTCCCTGCAACTGTAAGTACTAGTGCCAATACGCAGCAGCAGTCTCTGGTTCTCTCCACCTCTTGGCTACTTGTTTGTTTTCTCAGAACACATGGCAGCTGGAGGAAAAATATGTAAATATGTTTGTTACATGCCTTAACCCACGAGCAGTCATCTCTGTCCACTTCTCTATGTATGTCACATTCATGCTCTGGGTTAGACACAGCCTCCCCTTCGTCAGATCAAACAAAAAAACCACAGGAGTCTTCACATGCGGCTGTTTCTTCAAGCTACCTGGACACCCTGTCCTTGGCTGCAGCAGCCTGCATGGAAATCCAGAAGAGCAATTTCAGATAGGATATTATTGTCAGTTAATTTATTAGAAATTAGAACGTCTTTAAGATTTTTTTTCCAGTCTCCTCTTTTATTTCTCCTTTCTCATCCTCTTTTGAAAACCTCCCGTTGCCTTTTACAGTTCACTGAAGGTTGTATGAGAGTTTTTTTCCCTTTTAATATTCTTCAGAGATTTCTGAAAAATTACAGAGTTTACAGAACAGCTAAAGGCAGAATGAAACTCTCCTTTCAAACATTTTCACCTTTGGAAAAGGTACAGAGTGGTTAAATAACATTTTTTTATTATTATTTTTTCCTTTTCCTTGTTGTGCTACTCCATGCCTTTTCCAAAGGTGAAAAGGGATTTGAGAAATTTTCAACTGGCAAAAAAGAAAGAAGCAAAGGAAAATGAAAAAGTATGTGTTCAGGCTGAAGGAAAACCCCCAAAATTCCAGTCATCACTCATCTTGCTTCATTTGGTGTGGGAATGCTGCACAAGAGAGAAGAGAATGAAAGGGAGGAGAATCAAAGCCCAGTTGTGGCTGTTTCAATAATACTAATGTGTCCTTGATGAAAAACCTCCTGTTTTCCATGATGATCTTCTGAAGGGAGAGGGGGACAGGTAAGTCCCTCTTCACTGTGGAGTGTTTTGCACGTGAAGTCTTATCTGCTCAGCTGTCCCATTGGCATGTCCCCCCTCCCCTGGAGCACTTCTGCTCTCTGCTTCTCTCCTTGGGGACAGCTGAGGATTTCCCCAGACGATTTCCTTCATCTGCTGATTTTCAAAAGTCTTCATGTAGACCTGTTGATCTCCTGGCAGTGCTGGCTGGTTCTTCACCAGACAAAGCCCTGCATCAGGGAGCCAAATGCCCGCACAAATGGTTTTCTAAATGGTTAGTGAAGCTGAGGCGTCGTCCTCTGAGATGCTCTTGCCTGACTATCTCCGCACACTCATTGTGAGAAATAAGAAAGCTCAAGAAACACAAATTAATTTTTTGCCAGCTGCAGTAGAACAGAAATTAAACTTGCAAACTACTTCTGATGAGTTATTCCTTTGCAACACCACAGTGCAGAGAAGGCGGCACTATTAAAGCTATGTGTTCACTGGATTTCACTGTACAAAGAATATATTTCACAATGCAGTTTTCATAACATAAATATCTGTATCAGATCATGCTAAATGTTTCTGTTTTAGAAACATAATAATTTGCTTTAATTTCATGGGTTTTCAGAACGTGAGCTAAACCCAAGCTGGTTAATATTTCTAGTGTCCAGTTACACTTTGAGGAAATCTATGTTTTAATTATGGTTTGCATCATACTTTAGTTATTATAGCACTTTAGTGTTGGTACAGTTTGTCAGGATGTAGAAAGCAGTCTCTGTGTATGGAAAAAGACCCAAAATATGTTTGGCAAAACAGCAAAACCAAAGGGAGAGGAAAAAAATCACAGCAAGTGCCAAACTTCAAGAAAATTTGAATCCAAATCTAAAAACAAACTGCACTTTCAAGTTTCACACACCACACCTCTGTCCATGTCCTAGTCTTTTTTTTTTTATGCATTAGAAAGGAAATGAATTATATCTGTATTTGAAAGACATGAATTTGTGTGCCTTTTGTCTTACTACCACACACTGGTTCCAGTCTCCTTAGTACTTAGCCCCCAATTTTTTGTCTTTCCTGATTTTCATGAATAGTAACTATTTAGATATTATAGGAATGGTTGCCCTGTAACTAATGCTTGAGGCTTGAATTCAGGAGGCTTATCTCTTCATTGGGACCTCTTGCATGGTGTGGATGTGTTACTTAACTCCCTGTTTACTTACTTGTAACTTTGGAACAGTAAAAATCCTTTCTCCTCTTACCTTTATCACTAGTGTAGGGGTTAAGTAGATCTTGGAAGTAACATACATGTGCATTAAAGGAAAGCATTTCCCAACCTGCTCACAACTCAGAGGAAAGCTAATATTTCTTTTTTATATGAAGAAGTTTACAATGTAAATTTCCTGTAATCGAGGCGCATTTTCAGAAGGAAAAATACAGTCATTAAACTTTTTCAGCCACCTGCATGTTCCTCAGGGCACACATTTCTCTTATTCCATGTCTATAGGTACAATACCCGCCTCTGGGATCCCTGAATCCAGTGATTCAATTTCATCCCCAAGCTAGTGAACACTGGAAGTTTGGGGGGTAAGATCAAGGAGAAAAGCCTCTTCAGTGCTTGCTGTTTCTTATATTCTTCTGAAGTATCTGATACTGGCTTGTGTTGGACACATGTCATGGGATCAGATGGTCATTTTGTGTGACCCTGCTGATTCTCCTTCTATTTATGTGACTCTCCAAATAAATTTGACCTCTGTATATATCTGCTAACATGCTAAATCACTGCTGGTTTTCAATACAAAGCTGTGTTATTTGTGCATACATTTAGGCATGCAAATGTTCATTTAGCTTCTTTAAAGCTTGGATCCTTACATAAGAGATCATTCAAAAAATAAATGGGGTTGCAGAAGCAGACATGCTGTATTCCTGTTTTCACTCTTTTAGATTGATGTCTTGCCTGAAATCGTTGAGGCTGTGGAGGGGAAGGTGGAGGTGTTCCTAGATGGTGGTGTAAGAAAAGGCACAGACATCCTCAAAGCACTAGCTCTTGGTGCCAAAGCCGTATTCATCGGAAGACCTCTCGTCTGGGGCTTGGTTTATCAAGTAAGTTAGAAAAAGCTCAACTTTATGTTTTTAGATACCTAGACTTGCTGTTCAGGCTTAATATATGTTTGTGTGTGTATGTGCACACCTGTGGGATGGTGTCTGTGTGTATCCAGACCATCTAATCTAAAATTTGCTATAAGCACTCAAGAGATGCAGTTGTGCATAAAACTTTGTTGTCACACATATGCATGTCTGTATCTACACACATGAGCTATATGTACACCTAACAGTACACATTTTTTCTTGCTCTCCAAGGGTGCAGAGGGAGCAAAAGAAGTTCTCCAGATGCTGAAAGAAGAGTTTCGCCTAGCAATGGCACTGACAGGTGACATCAGTGTTTCCTCTTGGAAATAACCACCTCTGTCTCACATTTCCTCAGATTTCATTTGCCATGGGCAAGAGATGCTGTACTAATCTACAGAAGGGAGAGGAAAATGTTTGCAATATAAACAGATTAAGCTATGGAGAGATGGGAAAAGGGCTTGTCTTTATCCCTGTCTTACAGATGATGAACTGAGTAGATAAACTAAAAAGAAGTAAAAATGTTTTTCACAAGGAGAGCAATAAATCCATAGAAAAGCAGTGGCAAATCATTGGTCACTAGGGGGTGGATTTAATCTGACAGAATGTAGATTTCTATGGGGTAGACAAAGAAAAGGCTTAGAGTGGGATAGAAAAGCAGGGCTTTCAACTGATATGTAACTTCTCCTCCAGGATGCCAGAGAGTAGAAGAAATTGGCAGGACACTGATACGAAGACATCAAGTATTTTCCAAGATTTAGGTCTGAAGACTATTGCCTCGTGTGTCGTCCATTGTACAGAAAGTGTGCTACCAGACAAAAAGCAGCTGTGTTCACTCTTTGGGCCTCATCCTGCAATCCTGACTGAGAAGGGGTGGTCTGTAAATGACGACTTGTTGAAGACAGTACTTGAAGCAAATTTTACAGGTGTTTCTGTATTCTCCTGGGCTCTTAAGGAAAGCTGCTCTATTGGGAGATGTGATTAAAGATGGGCCTTTATACAAGACCAGCATAGAAACTTCGAGGTGTTTTGCAACAAACACTAAGATTAATTTATATGCCTGGAAGTAATTTAACTGTTAAAATGAAACCATAAACAGAAATTATTTGATAGCAAACAGCTACTAAAATGCAGAAATTTAAAATGTATGAGATACTTCTTGCTCACTGTTTGGAGAAACTACACTGTAGATTGTAGAGATTAAATCTTGCTTTCTAATGAACATAGTGTCATTTCCCTAGCGACTACGTGCTATTGTTTTATAAGCGTGTGGGCTTGTGGCGTGCAGGATGTAGGGGCTCAGAGGACTCTTACTTGAACTGAACAGCAAAGCGAAATTGGGGAAATTCTGCTGTTTAAGTCACACGAACCCCTTTGCAATCAAATGACCGTTATGTATGTGAATCAGGTATAGGTCAGATCTGTGGCTGGTGAAAATAGTTGTAGGCCTTTTGCCTTCACCAAGCTGTGCTGACTGCACCCAGCTGGAACCCCAGGTCACATTTTTCACCTGGATTCATTTGCTGGCAGTGGCAAGTGAACGCTGATGCTGCCTGGGAGAGTTTGTAGGATTTGCAGCCATGTGCAAAAGAGAAACTTGAATAGTTGAGTTATTAACCCATGACTTGGGATGATCCTAGTGGCTCTATTCAGTTTCCATGAACATCCTTCAGACAGATAAATCCTAGTGTTATTCACTCTGCTTATGATGAGACACGAGATCTGCTCCTCTGTTCTCTGAGCAATCCAAATACATGCTGAATTCAGGAGAAATTTTGCAACTGTGAAGAAAATAGGAATAGCTTGATACTGCCCAGTGACCTTTCCCAAAGTGAGCAAGCAGAAGAGATAAGACTACCAATCTCATATTGGATAAAACTAAGGATGGCTCTTATCTCTCTCACTTCTGTTGCGGGTATAGCGATGTTCCTGGGAGCAGGGAGAGGCCACTGCAGAAAGGTTTTGAAAATCTTCTTGTGGAAATTCAGTGTTCATTTTAAAGGAGGATTAAAAAAAGAAAAGCCTTAATCTCACTGTTCCACTGTCACTGACATCACTGGCTCCACCATTTGTTTCCCATCAATGTCAGGAGGACTCATGCGTTCTGACTCTCCCTGTTTGCTCTATTTGAAATATCCCTTACTGAGCTTTAGAGGCAGCTTTGTAATAAAATGATGGAATATTTCAATGATGTGAACTAAAGCTGGGACTGGAACTCAAAATGGGGAGAAAACCCAAAAGGCCACATGCTTGCCCTTCAGTTGTAAAATTCGTACTTCTATTTACTGCAGAACGTAGTGTGTTGTGTGAGGGTCGCATAGCAACAAAATAAAGTTTATCTGTGTAAGGAAATATGAATGTTTCTCAGAGCATAGAGAAGCATAATTTCTGCTGTTTACTGCAGTTATCATATCTGTTGCAATGTGGACTGTGTCAGATGTCAATTACAGACTAACTTCAGAAAGACTGTTTATTTTAGATAATATAAATGTTACTTAAAAGATAGGGCCATAATATCTTATGTTTACATGTTTAAGATCTGTTTCTAAAGTTTAGAAGATGCAGTTTCCTGTCTTTGCCCCAACCAGATTCAAGGAAAGTTCTGTAACTCTGTGGTCCAGGGTAAATTCTGATGGTGAGGAAACCGGTTTTGTTACTTGTGTGCAATTAACTATTTCTAGTTCCTCTGGGATAATGGGTTTACATTGTTTTTTCCTGCTTCTTATCTGAGAATCTGACTGCCTTCCAGTTCAACCCTAATAAGAATACACATGCATTAAAAATCAAAATTAGAGACAAATACTGCAAGATTGTGAGATGACAGGAACAAAAATGAAATTCATTTGCCTGGTAGACTTCTGTTTATAAAATATTCCACAGTGAAGAGAATTTCCCTTGATTTTGTTACAACTGAACACAACTGCTTCTAAAAGTTATTAAAACAAAACAAAAAAAAAAGTAGGAATTCTGTTTGGTTTTGGTTTAGAAAGGAGGAAGACTGAGTGCCCTCGACCATTTTAAAAACTGAACAATGCACAGGCTAAGAAAAAAAAATCTACTTCACACTTGCTTCATTTGGAGAAGCTGAGAAGAAAATACAGCACATATAACAGGTGTGGTGGTCTTTTTGAGACATGTTAAGTACGGAAATACAATATTTGCCTCTAAAATTACAAATGAACCCAACAAACTCTTAGGAAAAAATTAGTCACAATCCTCGAATCAAGGCACAGAAGGGGGAACTTTTGCTTCCGCAAAAGGGCACTTTAAGCTGCAACACATTGGCAGTCTGGGCCTGGAGGACAGGTTTGGCTGTACTGGGAAGGAATTTGCCATGAGAGCCTGGCAGTTAAATATAGCAGAGGAGAGGGCCGAAGCGCAGAGGTGCATGGCAGCCTGGTGAGCAGAAGATGGCAGAAATCAACCAAGGGTTGTGAGACTAACCTGACCTTTCAGATAAAAAGTGGAGGAGGAGGAGATCGGTGTAGCTTCGGGACAGATTTTTCTCTCGCTTAGCCTGTCAGTTCTTTGAAGCAGAGACCTGCTGCTTTTTGAATGCTTGGAGCCTGCGCACAGGGTGGGGAATCCAGTAAGTAAATAATAGGAGTCATAATTCAGTGTACTGAAGCTGAAGAGCTGTGAAAGACATGATCTGTTTTCTTGTGACCTCCGCCTCTTGCTGTGACTCTGGGACACGTTATTGTGTTTTATTTTACTAGTGGCCAAGTCAAACAAATAGCTATGGAACTGGTAAGAACTCCACCTCCATCCCTAATTTTTCAGGTTAAGCATGAAACTTGTCTGTCTTACTGGGAATTTCTGAACATAAATAAACAGACACTTAGAGTAACTGGCTTTGATAAATGGGCAGTGTAGGTCGGGGCCTGTTGGATATGTAGGCGACTCAAAGATGAAGCAAAGCCGGGGAAGTAGGCAGGAATGGCTCTGCTTTTCTTGGCTTCTCAAATGGTTTTTCAGGCTGAAATCAAATACTGAGAGCACGAGGAAAGCTGGCTTCTGAAGTCATGATTTTGCACTGAACCTCACTGTAAGGATATCTCTTATAAAGCTACTTTTGATGTGGAAATTTGGCTCCAAACCACACTGAAGCCCATTATAAATAACCACTTCATCACAGGACACACAGAAGTTGGCTTCCTTGAACGCTCCTAGAAAGCAAGTCTAACCTTATTGAGCCATAACCTCAGCTAGTGTAAATCAGAGAAGCTCCATTGACTTCATTAGTTTATACTGATTTACAGCAGCTGTGACTGTGGCCCACAATACAGCAAGATATGTCAGCTTTTAAATTCTGTCACTGAGTGTTGAACAAAACTGTTTTTAAAACAAGATTGGCAATCCCAAATTTAGATACTAATGAGACACAGCACTGTAATTGTTTCATGATGCCTATATGTTCCATTTTGTTTTCATTTTGCCTTGCTTCTGTTTTTCTTATCTTCTGCCAGAGAGAGAATACCACATATGTTACATTCATAACAAAGATGTTTTGCTGCTTTGAGAACATGTCCTCCAGATGCAAAATGCCTTTGTGTTGTAGTTCGGCTTCTTCCTTTGCATAGGTACGTTGGTTATGTGCCAATATGAGAATGCCCTTGAGGGCCAACCCTGTGTTTATGCAGGTCCTGGAGCACTCTAAGTGGCACCCATAGGCTCTCCCAGCTGAACTTCAAAGATCTGATTCACCCTTAGGGCTTTCCAGCTCCTAAGTCATCATTTCAGATAGACAGGATGAATTGTGTCCAGGAGGACCTTGATAGGAGTGCCCCGAGGCCACCACTGCATCTCCTCTGTCACAATCTTACAGGCTGCTGTGTAGTTAACCATACTCAGTAATTGATTGCACTGGCGGCACCTTCATGGTATGGAAGGCTGGTAGATGCATACAGATGGTTTGATCAGGCAAGCAGAAGACATTCATATAACTAGAATGACAATGATCAATATTGATTATTATTTTATGACAACAGCAGCTGTAAGTTCTAGTCAAGGTCAAGACAGCATTGTGCACTGCAAAGATGCTTTGCTTCAAGCAGAGTCTGAAGCGTAAATTTACCGGCACGGGAAGAGAAAGTCGCTCTCTCTCTAAAATGAGGACAGAAACAAACTGATTTCCCCAGTCAAGTGGAATTTCTGCTCTACTGCCTTAATTATAAATCATGCTGTTCTCCCCAAGGCAGATAACTCTGAGGTAGATGCCACATAGCACAAATACTTAACAGCCATGGGGAAGGTCCACAGACGAACTAAGGACCAGAGGTAGAGCTGGACCACAGCTGAGCCTTTAACCTGTGTATTTTTCCTTGCAGAAGGTGGAGCTCCTTACAACTGGGACTATACCTTACACTCTGCCAGTTTGCCAAGCAAAATCTGATTGTGTTGGCTTTGCAGCACAGGAATGGAAGACCTCTTATTTCTTGTTGGTTGTCTATAATTCAATAGCATAATATGATTTTAGTTGGGTTCTTCCCAAGCCCCTCAGTATACTAACCCCTTTAATTCTGTGTAGTGTGTTTTATTGGATTTTCTTGTTAGGAGGACTGAAAGTAGAGGATTTAAAACATTTACTTGTCACTAAAAAGGTTCCTGCAGACCAAGTACTCATGGTTAGGTTCATTTCACATGAGATGTGTCTAATTTTCAAAAAAAGATCACAAAGACATCAAACAAAGGTGCAAAAATCCTACAATAAGGCAACATGGTAAAAATTTATCTCTTACATGAATTCAGGATGTGTATTGCACGCATTTCCACTTGGTATGTTTATAAGTAATTTCTGCATGTATTGCTACCAGACCCAGAAATCTAGCACAGATAAGAGATAAACAATCTTCGTAACAGATGAGACCTGAATGCTGATCAGAATTGAGAATTTGAAAAGCAGAATCATCTCACATACCTAAGCTCTCCTCTGAGCCTGTATGAATGCTCTATCAAAGATAAGCTAGCCTGGTGTAGGTGGGGTTTCTATCCTAATTTTAATACAAAACGTCACTGACTCTGGAGTTACACATCTGCAGCCTTCCCAGAGCAGCAAAAAATACTGAATTTCGTATACACGAATTCCCTTAGACAAGCCTACTTCTCTACACAGGAACCCGGAAAAATTAAAAAATCACACTTCATATGAGAAACTCCAGTGGTGAGCTCTTTGAAAAGAGTTACAAACAGAGAAATTTATATTGGGGAAAGAGAACTTGGTCACAGTCTTAGGAAAGCACAATAGAATATATCTGCAAATAAAGAATAAGAGCTGGCAATAATCCATCTCATTTCCTTACTGCCTATTGGTGAGTTTGTTCCACAGCTCCTAATCCACGGCATGTAGGTCCAGGGGTGCCAGCATCCATCTCTGCTTTGTTGTGGCATTATATCCTGCCTATTGCTGCTGTGTCTGTACCAGCCTCTGCTGCAAAGTTCTTGGTTTTGATCTCACAGGGAAGCTTGGCTAAAAGAGATGCCTGGGACTTTTGGGAAGAGTCTTTGCTGTTTGGAGATACTTTGAAACGAAGTGTCAACAGGTGTAAGTGCTGGTGAAGGGCTTTTGGCCAAAAGGTAAGACCTCTGTTTCATTTTCCAAGAGTCTCCTACAAAGGATTAAAATTGTAGTCTAGCTATAGTGATTTGTCTGGTGGGAAAAGGGAACCTGCGTAGGTAGGAGGTTGATGTAAGCCATAGGTGGCCTGTGGTGCTTCAGCAGCACTTTAAGTCAGTAGGGAAATCACCAAGTGCCTCCTCAAGGCAGAGGATCCTGGTCCCTGGTTCGCAGGCTATGTGCTGCCTATGGACGGGGGAAAGAAGTTAAAAAGGAGGATAGCAAAGACCCTGAAGTGTTCTTGCCTACATGAAGTTACTCACTCAGTAATGTTGTCCTGGGGCCAGGGAGGTTAGTGCTTGCTGTTCCAGAACTGCTGCTGTAAGGATCATGCATTTGAGTAAATAAAGAAGCCCACCACCATTACAACATTCTTTCCAGTTCTTCTGTTTAGATGCTGATACGATCTTTGTCTAAAAAGTTCAAGGCCAAATTGTGAGCGAGCATAGCTCTGTTGCAATCTGTGGAGTTGTACTGATGTATGTTGGCGGAGAAACTACAGGCTCCTCTCTCCCTACCCTCCCAAGAGACACCAAGTTTTCATTGGTTTCACTGGAAATTTTGGGTGCATCCCATCAAGTCCATCGTATTTGAATTTGTGGGACTTGCAGCTGTCACACGAGGTGCGTGATTGTCACTTTTATCAGGAATTTTGAGACAACAGATGGAGGGAAAGCAGCAAGTTCTGCACTGAGGCCAAGATGGTTCTTCTGAGTTAGGCAAGGCTTGTACAGTTACATTCTCAATGATGCTGACATTTCCCAACCAAAGTTGTCCTGTTACAGAGTTGATGCTGAACATCAGTTCATCTTGTGTGAATGGAAAAATGAACAGCCCTGGTGAAAGACATACACACTTTAATGTATAAATAAACGAGTAACTTACGACTTCCGTACTTTGCTCATCACATTATTCATCCATAAACTATACCCTCGCAACCCTTGCTTTTTTTATGTGCTCACTGTTAACCTGGAAGACTGCCACAGCTCTACAGCAGGCCTGAAAGATGTCTCTGATAGTTCTAGTCCCAGCTTATTTTCTGGTTATTGCGTGGTGCCAGAGAAACTCAGACACCCTCATGGTGCATCTCTAACAGTGTCTTCTCCTGTTAGGCTTTGGATAGCCAGTTGCAAGCAGTTATGTGTATGATCATAACTGCTGCATAACAGACTACAGAACCACACACGACCTAAATAATTTGCTGGCATGCTAATGAATAGTAAACCCAGACAGCTCAACCATCTGCATGCTCTGCTTTTTATCAGTTTTAAGTGCGTTGGGTTTGGGTGTATGTGTGTCCCCCTCCCAACATAAACTCATACTTTTGATCTATGACAGAAAGACGCTTTTGCCACGAAGATAAAAAAGTATTCCTTTTGATTCTCAATCCTTTTTCCATTATACGGATGGGAGTTGTATTGTCAGTTATTAGAGAGGATGTAGATTCAAAGAAAAAGGAACTGTAGAGAATTGAGCCCACAAGCTCCTTTATTAATTTGTGTTGCTGTTTACTGTTGTGTTTGAAAATTTTCAGTACTGTATGATGAGCAAAGATGTTGGCTGCAATGTAAAGCATCCCTAAGCCAAGACTGCACACTGCTGCCATGGTCTCTAGAGCTCTGACTGCAGTGCAGTCACGGAGAAAGTCTTCATTCTGACTGAACCTTCCCTGCAATGCACTGGATAGTTTACCTTAGAGGATTTTTATTGCCTCTATCAGAATTTTTTTGTTTATTATGAAAAGTAATATGTATATTACTACAGATATTAATACAGGGGAACCCAGGAAAGAATATCCTGAGCTTTGTTGCTTTTGATGGTTAAAAAGTGCACTCACTGATTGTTATTTTCCAGAGAGTTTGAACTCTTTATAGGAGCAAAGTGTCTGCATGCCATCTAACATGATGCATCAAGGTAAAGGTGTCTTTCCACAGGAGACAGGCTTGCTAAACAATATTCCTTTCTCCATAGCTAGCCTTTTTCAGTCTCACCTTCCCACTCTCTTAAGAAAATGGCTAAGGAGAAATTCCTCGAAGATTCCCTTTCCTTTTTCTACTTGGAAATGATGTATGCTCCTTTCCCCACTGCCTTAGTGGCTATGGGAAGGTGGTGGTGTGATTATTTTTTTTTTCCTTGTTTTTGTTTCTAGGGCTGGCAAGTTCGACTGTCCTGCGCTGCAGCATCATCATGGTAAATGCCAAACAGCTTCTCTTGATATTATTGTGTTCAGTGAAGTGTGTCAATTAATTACTGTTCACTTATGCTGTCACAAAGACACCTCCCAACAATATGTTTTTAAGCAGCATGATGGTATGTAAACAGCTGATAAAAATGGGGTCATCAACATAGTAAGAACTTTGGATTTTTGGGTGTAGTGTAATTTGCTGCAAGAAAACGGTCAGTATGTAACCTTATGGGGTGTTTAGCGTCAAAAGCAGCAATTCCCGATATGTTATTTTCTCTTTGTGGAATAAAATCTTCCAAATTAAGTGATCCCAAGTCTATTCCAGGTGATTTAGGTCTGCAAAACAAAACTTCATAAATGTACCAGGCTAAGGGGCTGCCTTTTGATCTTATGTCTATAAATACATCCCAGACACGCACACACAAAGTGATTACTTGTATGTGGAAGCAGAAGAGCTGTGCTAAGGTATGTACCTAACATCTGCCTTGTCATTTTTCCTGCCCTGGCCATGACTTCTTAGACTCCAATTAGCTCTAAAGGATAAGGCCCTGGCCAGTGTGCAGCTCCCTAAGCTCATTGCTTTTACTGTTCTTGAGATACATTAGCTAAAGGCTGCCTGAGGTCCTCACTGAATGAACCTGATGGTGAACTTGGGTCTGATTTCACAGAGATGAAGCCTGCTTTATTGCCTGTAGGTAGAAGTCATGCAGGACCTAAGATCTTTGCAGGCTTTGTGTCAGTGCAAATATACTGAGAAGTGTACATAGCTGATTATTCAGAAGGTGGAAAGAGTACCTGATCTTGGTTTAGAGGTACCAGGAAGATGATTTGGGGGCTCTGTCATCTCAAAACACAGATCCAGTGGCTGGAAACTGAAGGTATTAAAAACAGTGCAGGGTATTTTTTTTTAAGAAGCACGGGTTATTAGAGTGGGAACATTCCCAAGGGATTTGGTAAATTATCCTTTGTAGTATTTAAATGGAAAATAGATGGTTTTTGAGAAGATCTGCTCTATTTTGGCCACAAAATATTAGAGATTTGTTGGGTGGGATGTTCTGGGTTTTTCATGGTAAAAATCAAATTAGATGAATGCAAGATCCCTAGAACTTACTAAGCCTATCACTTTCCTTTTGATGTTTTTGTTGGGGTTTTGTTGTTGTTGTTGTTGGTGGTTTTTTGTTATTGTTGTTGGGGTTTTTTGTTTTTGTTTTGTTTTGTTTTGTTTTAATTTGTGGCTGAATCGATGTGAATCAGGCAAGATAGGGTAGTTTGTATGACTGATTTGTACAACCCTATGAAGAGGGGAACCTGTTCCCTGATTCTGAATGGTGCTGAGCCTGTTTACCAGAACTTCCCTATGACATTTAGGACTTTTAAGCCTCTTAAGATCCAGTTATGCTTTGGCTTAAGGTCTCCATCTGTGTCCATCAGTACAGCTCTTTTGGCTGGATTGGTACCTTGCTCAATTAGACTCATGAAAGCTCTGGGCTGTCATCTTGTTTCTCTGTCATCTCTGCTTTTGACTTTGCTGGTGTGGATACTTCAGATGCTTTGCTGTCTTGCTGACCCATGGTAGGTTTGAGAGCATAATTCCATGCTTTGTGAGAAGGGAACATTTGTAAAGCAGGACCCCCTCACTAATCTGCAGAGGGAAAGCACGTATAACAGGCAGTGGGGATTCCATTTTTCAGGATCCAGAGTTTAAGGCAGGATTAAAGGGGTCTTATTAAAAGTGTTTTCCAGTGTATGTGGCTCCTTCTGACAGCACCCAGGTGGTTAAGAACCCAGCATTAAGAATAAAAGCTGTTTCTCTTTTCTGAACAACAAATGGTTCAAGTGTCTGGTATTTGATTCAGAAAGGAAACCTGCAGCAGTCATGTCCCCTGAAATAAACCAACCAACATTTTGAGCTGCCAACACTTCTGTCTATTACGTCAAGGCATCGCAAAGTTTAAAGCATAGCAAGGTAATATATATATTATTTTTTTTTTTTCAGTAATCCCAGGGTAAATATTAGGTAGACAGCATTTCTGCTTTGCGCATTAAAAACCTGACTGAATTTGAAAAGCCTGCAAGTGCACTTTGGGGATTTTGGAAAGTGTCGTTTGGCCATGAGCTAAGACCAGAAGCTGCCATTTTGCAGATGGGGCAGGAGGGAAAGGCGTTTGGCCTCATTCATAACTTCACAGCTACTGCAAATATCAGCTGATGAATATTTATGTTATGACTGGCAGAGGCCCGAAAGGCAAAAGTTGGGGGGGAGAAGAGGGGGAAGCTTTAGTTAGGAAAATGGTTGTCTGAACTCTGTGGGATTTCTTTACCAACACTTTCCATGCTTGAACAGTAGCTGCTGAATGAAATCATTATGTACTGAGCCCCCATGCAGGAAAACAAGGTTTGTCAAGACTCTGTTCGTTAGCACCTTGTACTTTGTTTGAACCTTGGATATTTGCTGGGCCCTGTAAAGGGAATTTTTTTTTTTCTTCAATTCAAACGTGCTATAAAACTAGCCAGTTCTTTTTTTCTTGAGTCATTGCTGTGACAGCACTAATTGTAAAACAGGGTGTCATCGTTAGGAAAATAGGGGCCCAGACAGGAATGTAAAGTGCTGTAGGCTGGCGTGGGGACTGAGGAGGTGCTGCTGCAAGGCAGGCTAAGAGAGCAGATACAGAAAAGGTTAATTTGAGGTGTCACTATTGAACAGACCTGCAGCACCTCACTAGGCTGGTGTCAGTAGGCTCATCCCCTGTGCCAGGAACACATTCGAAACCCTGCAAGTTGCTGCAGAGCTATTAATAAGCAGAGAAGATGAGGGGAAATGCAAATTGAATTAGTTGGGCACAGAGCTGGGAGAGACTAAAAGTCAACTATGTTTTCCTCTTTGCACAAATCCCCCCCGCATGAGCACCGTGTTGTGTTTAACTGCTGCAGGCAATAAATGTTAGGTTAAAATCAAAGTTATATTGCTTCTTCTTGCAAGACAGTAGTTCCCCAATAATTCCTGCATGTATCAGCAGTCTCCAGTGTTACTGGTTTAGAAGGTATTGCTCTTGAATATTGCTCAAGGAAGCAAAAGAGGTGAGTGTCCTTCCTCTGTATAACATAATTTCAAAGTAATGTATTTCTTCGTATTTGTAGTATCTCAAGTCACTCATTGAGAGGGGAAAAAATCCAAATCTCTTTCTTTTGCCTTCACCAGGCTGTAAATTAACAGCAAGGAGCAACTTCCAATAAAGTTCACGAACATAACTTCACTGTTGGGATGAATCAAGCCCAGGAAGGAAACCGGCTGGAATCAGTAACTGCTGAAAGCCAGCTAGGGCTTACTGAAGTGAGGGTGGGCTGCGGGTGGCCAGGCTGAGCCCCCCTCACAGGACCACGGGGTCAGAAAGCAGCAGCTCAGGACTGCCTGAAACGCAGGCGCCTTTAAAGGCAGGCTGCTTGACTTAGATGCAGAGTAAAAAATAGAATTGCCCAGAATCAGTCAGCCACTTCCGAAAATCATTCCCCAAGGGCTCTGCAAAATTTACCAGGCTCTGCTTTAGAGAAACAGGGAGAAGCCTAGATTTTTCCTATTGTACTTCTTCAGTGAAATCCCCAAACTTGGCACCAATTTGTCTGTTGTTTCTCCGGGGGTTGGGGGGGAGGGGGCAGCTTTTCTTAGACTGCTAATTTAGAGGCACCTTAATTCCTTTACAAGGAGGAAAACCTTCAGGAAACGCCCGTGTGCAAGAAACCCCAGGGGCCTTGCACCCCAGGGACGCTGCTCTAAAAGCCCTTCTGCTCCTTCCCGCCCTGCGGGGAGATGCCCTCGTGTCCCTTTTACAGAAACCAGCAGATGGTGCTGCAATACATCAAGTATTTATTTCCCCGGACAGGGAAAACTTGGGACAGAGGTACTAGGGACTGCCTCTGACCACCCCCAGCCCCTGAGGCAAACCGCCCCCTCACCGGCAGCCATTGTAGCATTGCAATGCAGATGCTGCAGCTCTGTCTCCCGTCCTGGGCGTCCCGCTCTTTTTCCAAACAGACGAAGCAGTTTCCGATGCCGGGGGAGGGAGGGTGGGTGTCTTTCGGCTTGATCTCTCCTCAAGCAGAGCAGCAAGCTGGAGCGGCCATGAGGGCGCTGAGAGGGGTGGCTGCGTGAGGGGAAGGCGCGTGCCTCTCCTCAGGGGTGGCTGGTCAGGGCTGTGGGGACGGTGAGGTGGCCACATGATCCCCGGGCACTTTGCCCAGCTGGGCCTTCCTCATGGTGAGGGGTTTGCCGGGTCGCTCGGGTTTGGTGGGCACCCCTCAGAGAGGGCGGCCATGCCTCGCTCCCCCCTCACCACTTTTGTTGGTGACAGGTTTGTGCCCATTAACTTGGAGTGGAGGTGCCTGGGGTATAGGGAAAGGCCTGTTTTTCCTCAAAAATGTTAAAAATACCTCAGACACCGCCCCCCCCCCCTCCAAGAAACAATGGTGAGGTTGTGCCCAGCACTGTAGGCCGTGCTGCTAGTCCGACCCAGAGCCCCGGAACCTTCCGGCGTTTCCCCTCTCAGGGCAGTGGGGGCCTCCCAGCTGCCACCTCCACCGCCGGCCTGCAGCTGTCCCCGTGAAAACTGTGAGGAAAACCCCCCAAAAAGGGGAGCAGAGAAACGGGAGGACTTTGGAGCGAGGAGTGGAGACAGACACGATGCACCATGAGCAAGTAAGGCCTGCGTGTGTGTGCAGGGTGGACTCTGCAAAACATGGCGGTGTAAACCAGCACCAACCTGGATGCGATGCCTTGTTTTTCCTCTCCCCCTGTGGAAAAAGGGAAGTCCTCAAAATGTTTGCTGTTTATTTGTGAGATTGGCCTTTCCTGCCAGCTAGCGCCTGGTGAGCCGACGACGTGCCATGAGGAGAAAGGGCTGAGGAGCTGCTAACCGGCCTGCAGCAGCAGCGAGGCTGGGGAGACATGTGCTCGGGGAGGGACCTGACCATGCTGCGCAGCTGTTTTTGTTATACCACCGAGCTGTAAAGTTGAAAAATGATTTGAAAAGCAAGGGATGTGCCGGGAGTACTGGCGTGTCCTGCTTATGGGCGCTTGGGGCATTCTCTGTAAATTGAACTTTTTTTCCCCCCTGTTTTTTTGGATGGCTTAATATTGCAGCAGTAAAAGGGAAGAGCAACAACATGCTTGGAGTGCAGAGCTTCTTCCCTGATCCCTCTGGCACTGAACTGCACCAGAGTGAGCTGAGGACAGAGGCAAAGCCCGGCTGCTCCCTGTCTTTTTTTATTGCTGTAATCCAAAACGTGGCATTTATTTCAGTGTGGAGGTTGCACATGAGAAGGCCCTCAGTTGCTTTTATTTAAAACAAAAGAACAAAAAAAAATTAACCGGGACAAGGAGGATGACTTGTGCATGATTTACCTGACAGCAGGGGAGCGAGTGGAGGAACCTGGCTGGAGATGAGTGATTTGCACCAGGGGAAGGTCTGGCCCATTGGCTGTGCCCAGTGGTTTGTACACTGATACTCTGCAGACTGGGCTCACAGCCCCCAGGAGCAAGACCGCCTGCATCCCTTTCACAAGTAAATAGCAATATGCAACTTTTCTTTTTTTTTTTTTCCTGCAAGATTCAAGATTATTTGATAATTGTGAGTCAGTGGTGTGTGTGGAGGTTTCTGGGCTTTTTTGGTCTGCTCAGGAGCCTGTTTGGAAGCTGACCTATTTGTTTCCGACCGAAAGCACCTAGGAAAACCTGCCCCTAAGAGGAATTTTTTATCTCAGTGAGGGAAAAGGGAAGGAAAGACAGTTACTATGTCTTGTGACTAATGCAATACGTGACTCAAAACGTGAGGCAAGAGTGCTGACATGATAGCCTCTTCCCCACGACTTGAATTCAGTGTGAGAGGCATCAGTTTGAAATGTGAAGTAGTTCCCCTGAAGCCAGGTTGCTCTGAGTTTGCATCCAAAGCCCCTGGAATTGGAAATTAGTCCATAATCTAGAGAAAATGGAACTGTTTATTGGGTTTACTCCTACTACAAACACAAAATTTAGAGGTCTCTGCTATAGCCTTTGTGTTTTTATTTAGCAGGTAGAAGGTGGATTTAATGCAAAAAACCAAGAGGATACTGCAGAGGTGAAGCAGCCCCATGGTGTCAGGGCCTGCAGCCCTACTTTGAGGCTCTTGCTGTGGCTTGGGCAAAACCTGGGACGTAATTTCATTTTATCCTCCTCACCAGAACTTCCGTCTGTCACTCTCAGATTTGTTGTATGATGCAGGTTTGGATTTCATTGCAGTGTGGGAATGGGTACTGGTATTCCTTTTGCAGGATAAGATGGCTGTGAAGTGTTTTTTCCACCCTTTTCTGATGTGCTTGAACATGTTTCTACTCTAAGAGGTTTGAGGAGCTGTGAATCAGACTGTAAAAGGATGGTTCCTTGCAGGGGCTCCTCATGTGCAGGGTCTGGAGAAGCTGAGCTTTTTGCAAAGGACAAATAATTAACTTTGCATTTTCAGATTTCAGAATATGGCTTGAGGCTGAGGCTGAGTGACAATAATTATTCTATGGGAGAATTGGACAGTTATGGGAAATTCAGTAAGTCTCCCAGAAAACTAAAGTTTATTTTGACAAAGTTAAAAGAAAATAGGGGATGATAGTGTTGGTCTTTTTTACTTTTGTGCTGAAATTATTAAAAATAAAAGAAAAAAGAAACAAAACACAACAAACAAGAAGTTACTATGATGACTTAATCTTTGATGCATTTTCCTCTGGGAAATATCAATGTAGATAATTTTTATGCTACTAGGGGAATCATATCTTCTTGTTCTGCACATAAGCAAAGTCTTGATTAAACTGTTAGGATATTCTGCCAGTGGTATTTCTGCTGGAGAGCAGTTGCCTTGCTGTGGTTTGCTGGGTACTTCTTAAGAAAAGTGGTGCTGTAGTCCTGCTGAGGCAGGGGCTGTTGGAAAATGGTATGCGGTGAGAAAAGAAAATGCGCTAATGATGTTAATTCTCCAGTCCATATTCATGTTCAGGAGTGGTTTCCAGTCTGTGGTAGGATGTCTCACTGAAGCATTACTAAAAATTTTATTGGTGGTATGTACTGAGGTGATCTTGCTCTTGGAACTGTCTGCATGTGCTTGGTTTCTCTCCCTTGTGAGCAATGATGCCCTAATCTGTGGTGATGCTGCTGATACCTTACATACAAAAAGTGTCGCTGTTGCAAATGCTTCCTACAACATGTAAGGCTTTTCAAAATTACACGTTGCAAACATTAGTTTAAAAGAGGTAAGAAATTCAGACTTAAAAAGGATGTTAATTACAGAAATGTCCCTCCTTGTCATTACTCTCTTCCCTAGCTTACCTCTTCCTCCCTTCAAACCGTGCATTTATGGCTGTGGTCTCTGAGCTTGAACACAGAGTTGTTTAATTTTTTGAGGTAGCAGATACAGAAAGAAGTGAAGCTTTAGGCAGGTAAACATTCATTTTGTTGTGGAAGCCACACTCTGCCTTGTGGCAGCACATTGCAGAAAATGCCTGTAAGGGGTATTGGAGAGATCATCCTGCCTGTGGGAGAGCTACCGTGAGGCCGATCTCCTCAGCCTGGGGGTTAAAGGGATCACAGTCTGACTCAGGGCAAACCAAAGGTGAGCGAGTCCATATGTGAGCTGATGTCCCATAGATAAGAGTGTGTTTCCTCCTACCCTCAAAATGTTTTGCAACTGTTTTCATGCTTATTTCAGAGCCGGTCACAGGATGTAGCACATCCGTGTGACTTTTGTCGCATTGTACTGCCTGAGACAATGGTTTTTTTAATGAAGAATAATTTCCCAAAATATGTCGTACTGTGTTTTGAAATAGGGTGGCAAATACTGCTTTGTTTGTCAACTATGGGAGGTACTGTGGATGGCAAATGATTTATTGCCTAATAGGCAAGAGTTTAATTTGTAAGAAATGTCTTTAGTTTGGCTTTAAGAATTCTGTATTTTTTATACATAAGTCTTGTGAGAATGATAAGAATTTGGATGAACTTTCACAAAGGTAGTTAGGGAAATGGGAGATTAGGCATCTAAAACCCTGGCATATTTGGCCATAATTTTGTGCAGTTACTTTTTTTTTTAAAAAAGCAAAACAGCTGTGATTTTATTTCTCGCTTCAAGGAAACTTAATTTTTGTACCTTGCTTTGGGATGTGACATGCACAGTTGTTATCCCTGGAATTGGACAAAAGCAAAGCAGATGGGTCTGCTTTGGAAAGGATTTCAGTTTTCTTCTGGAAGTCGGTGAACTTTAGAAGATCACAATATACCTCCCATCCAGGAAAGTGTTGTGTGGTTTGAGGTTTTATTGTAGGCTTTTTCTACAGCTCCACTCAGCGTACATTCATGCTTAAGTGGAAGCCCAGCAATGCAAAAGCCAGGTGTTTAGGATGTGGCATTGGTGACTCAGTAGGTGGTACACTTCCTTCTCCGTCAACATTAAACAAGTGCCCTTGTGTGGTAACAGGGATGGGTTATTTCTTGGCTGACATGAAAAAAACCAAGGTCACTACTAAGACTTCAGGACTTGGACAGGAAGGTCTTCTGTTCTCTGTAGTGAACGAGAAATTAGCCTCAAGATCACTTCAACTGAAAAAATGACATCTTTTAAAAAAGAAAACTGTGAGTGTTGTATTGCAATAGAAGCAAGAAACCCCAGCTGATATCAGGGTCCCATCATGCCTCACATAAAAATATGGATGGGTAAATGGGGAATGCTCCCTGCTCATGTTCAGATGGAAACGTGATTGAGTGAGCATCAGAGTTACCAGACAGGGCACGGGTGGACTTGGAGCTGGGATCTCAGTGGGGTGCATTAGCAGAGCTTTATCTTTCCTGTCTCTGAGCAGGTATGTGAGCATTATGGTCTAGCAGTTACATATTGCTTACATACTTGAATTCACGAGCTTTGATGCTGCCCTCGCAACTTGCTATTTGCTGCCAATTTGGGAAGGACAGATTATTCTGGCTGCTTAGTTGTGACATGGCTGGGTTTATGTGTGTCTGGACAGTGAAAACAGGGTGTAATTGTGCGTCTTAGCTGTGCCTTTGGTCTGAAAAAGGTGAGTCTTGATAGTGCTGCCATTCAAAGTCTCCTGGTGCTCCAGTCCCCCGACCCTGTAGAGATGCACAGGGGAGGTCCCCTCAGCTCTCAGAGGTCTCCCTGCAGCAAGTCTGCAGATACAGGAATGAAACTCTATATCCCACAGTTTTGAAACTCTCTGAAACCTGCCAACAGTCACAAATGACCAAAGCATGCATGAGTCTTGTTCTGCTTAAAAAAAAAGTCAAAATCACATCTTCGAGCAGTAAAAATGTTTTTTTCACCTTAAAGATTGTTATTTCAAAGGGTATTTTCTTAGTGACTGAAAAAGGAACTGGAAATCCCATATTATTTCTTCTTTCCTCCCTCAGCCAGGCCCTTTCTGTGCCCAGAATTTTATCTGGTGTGAGCAAAAGACTCCCTGAACAGACTGTGAGATATTTGAAGACAGAGCATTTTGGTGTTTGCCACCTGGCCCGAGCATAGCTGGATGGCTGCATATCCATTGCAGATGGCACAGTTAGGGGTTCTCTTTTCCAAATTCTGCTTTAAGGGATGGGCTGAGGAGGAGTGGAGGGTGTGTGTGTGTGTGTGATTTTAGAGATTTTTATTGTAAAATGGAGAGAATGGCAGTTCTGAAGTAAGAAAAATACAGAGATAGCTCACTGCTCTGTGCGTATTCCCACAGACAGTAAGATACACCATTGTTTCCCTTTGGCTACAAATGAACCTAGAACATGGAATTAAACAGCAGAATTTGGCATCCTGACAAAATGAAAAACTTTCCTGAGGTCAGTTCACATATAAAATCTGCTTTACTGTAGCCACAGAAACAGAAAAACATTATCATGAACTTACAGTTCTACAGCAAATGGCACCTTCTGTATCTCTATATTTACAATTTACATAGGCTGTTAGCCTTGTTAGAAAGATCACAGTACACCTTTTCAGTGTAAAGGTTTGAGTACCATTGCCTGTCAAAGTAACAGTATATATGTGTATCTTCTTCCTGTGTAAATGGCATCTATTTTTTTTTTTTTTACATTAAATCATTACATAGGATTATGCAGCTTTACATTAAGCAGTTTCAGGAAAAGGTATGTGTCTTTCTGAATGCATTCATGGCCTCTGGTGTTTCAGTGGAAATCTGGATCTCCTAGATGTTTGTGTTATCAAAGGGAGTTAGATCCTTAACCTCTGTAGGGACCTTTGAAAACCCTTTTAAGTGCCTGCCTGTGCTTAAACAATTTTGAAAGGCTGATCCTTATTCTTTCTTCACTTCATTTGCATTCTTCTGTGGTGACAAAAAGAAATACCTAGGCTAATATTGTTCTGTCCTTTCTTAGTTAGCTGTCATCTTGACTTCCTTGAAATTGCCCACAGTGAAATATTTGCTGATTAGTGAAAATAAACCTGGTACCTTTCCCCCTGTATTTTATAAATGAAATAAAAAAATGCAGTAGTTGTGCAGTTTGAAAATACTTATAACAATACTTGAAAATTTTTTTTTCCTACCTTTAGACAGACAGATAAGAAGCAATAGTATAATGGAAACATGGCAACTGAGTATCACGTAGCTTGCTTTTAAAAAAGAGGAGTGGCAAGTTACTAATCTTGGGGGTTTTGCCCTCCCAGATGGTGAGATTTAAAAGGTGATACTCTGATTTCCTGGGGCATGAAAACTTGTGTCATGGTGCATGTGAAATGAAGCTCGTTTGAAAGGCAGACCAGGAAATCAGGGCATGAGAGAAGGTAATATGAAATTAGGAAATGCTGGTTGTGATCATACTTCTGTCAGTTGTTGGTCCATAGCTGATGCAGCACTTCTGCAAGCACTAAATAAGCAGTGCTATTAAGCTGTTAACATTCAGGATAGGTAGGAGGAAAGAAGCATATGTGTCTTTACTGGTAAGGGCAGTTGCTGGAGTAATGTTTCTACTATAATGTAGCTGTCTGTACCGCCTATGTTTTAAAAAGAGAGGATAGGAAAAGTACCTTGAGTTATATCCTGATTAGTCATAATCAAAGGAACAAATGCTGAGGGAAGTTTTCACTGAACTATAATGCTTACTCATGGTGGGTGTTATGTTATTTCTTAGCTGGTGGCTCAGCTGGAGATTAGTGCTACGGAGAGACACCCAGGGAACGACTACAGAGGAAAACAGTGGCCCAATTAGTCTTGGGCTTCCAGGCAATTTGTACTGGGTGCTGATGTTGGAAATATTTTATTTTTTTAGGGAACTTTTGTCTTCTTGAAAAGCTGAAAATCTTTTTGCTGGGTGGATTTTAGCTCTTCTGATGAACAATTGCAGTTTTCCATGGAAGGCACAGCCTTTTTTAGGAGGGAACTGTTCTGTTGGACATACAGATGGCTTTATATGGAAGAATTTCCTGTGAGCTCCACACATTCAAAAGAAATTGTTTCTGAATGAGCTTCTGGAGTGACAGTGAAGCTATTCCAGTAAGTCTCAGGCAGGCAGAATGTCCCAGGATTGGCATATGGCTATGTTCATTGCCAGGTGTCCAACTTCAAGTTACTTTTAGGACAAGTAATTTTCATTCCAAGACTCTTTGCATTGTGCAAGAGCAGCCACAAACCACCTTGTTTTCAGTAATAAATTTACTGTTATCAATAATAAGTCCTGTAAAATGAGAGATTGCATTGAGCTATGTGATCTAGCAGCTATGATTGCTGGGACCTGTAGTAAACAAAGTGCTAGTGCTTTTTTGCAAACAATGAAACTGATTGATAGCAATCTTATGTGAGTTCCAGCATGCTCTACTGGTGATGATTTGAAGGTAGTTTGTGGGCTTTCGCTCTCACTCAAATGGTTCACAAATTCTCTGCAAAACTACTTTTTACATTTGAGTACAGATAAGGACATAGCTCTTCAATCACAGAATGGTTAGAGTTGGAAGGGATCTTAAAGTTCCAGCTGCTGCTATGGGCAGAGACACCTCCCACTAGACCAGGTTGCTCAAAGCCTCATCCAAACTGATCTTGAAGACCTTTAGGGATGGGGCATCCACAATGTCTCTGGGCAACCTGTTCCAGTGCCTCACCACCCTCACAGTAATGAATTTCTTCCTGATATCTAGTCTAAATCTTTCCTCTTTCAGTTT
>JAOXJM010000023.1:1611712-1634452 GCA_026413425.1 Tringa solitaria
GTACTGGAAGGCTGCTATAAGGTCTCCCTGGAGCCTTCTCTTCTCCAGGCTAAACAACCCCAACTCTCTGAGTCTGGTCTCAGATGTGAAGATATTAAAAGATTAGGATCTGTAGGAAAAGAAGGTTGAAAGGTGAGGGGCAGGTAAGAAGCTAGTCCATCAGGGAAGCCTTACTGCCGTAATCATGGCTATTTTCTCCTTATGCTCTTTCCTTGCCATCACTCAAAGCAGATGTGTCTTTTTCTCCTGGCCTAGTTGTTTTTTCTCCTGAAACTGCTGTGGTCACAGCTAAATTTCTCTTCCAGTCATGGTTATTACTCAGGATGTGCTATCTGTACTGGGCTCCAATCCCAGTCCGTAGTGACGACAAAGGGCCTCGTGGCAATCACAGTTATGTTACCATCAACAGAGAGAACAGAGGTCAAATGAATGCCTCGATAAACCCAAAAGGATCTCATAGCGAAGCAGCAAGAGGGGTGTCCTGGTGTATTGTGAACCTTGATTTACTCTGTAATTTGCCAGTTCTGCATGAGTTCAGTGTTGAGATAGTGCTCACCTTAGAATGCACAGTTCATCCAGAGGAGGCGAGGAGCATTGGGCGGAGAAGGGGGAGAAGGAATGGGAGCCCATAGCTGACAGACCCTGTGCAGCTGCAGGTTTTCCTATCTTTGTCTCAATCACCTATTTGTGGCATTGGTGATTCCCATGACCTTGGTATCTTGCTGTGAAAGGAAAGTTTTTAAAACTACCATCATTTATTTATAATTATAAATAGTAATAAAAACAGAGACAGTTTCTGGGCTCAGTAAATTCCTCACAGCAGGATTCCCCCTTGACACCGATCTCTGTTCCAGGCTGCCCTCCGTTCCCTTTCTGCACTAAACTTTCCCTCCTCCGAACAGTAACCCTGTGTTGATCCCAGTAGCTCAGTTGCACCATAGTGCACCACAGTATCAGTTCCACTGTCTCTCCCGCCCCAAGGCCTCCTGCACTATTGCTGTGGTCTGATGGGGAAGGTTTTAGAGCAAGAAAAAATCCAGACTATTTAAATTAATCTATAAATTAGTTTCAGATAAGTGATACCCAAGTATGCTATTTCTGCATGTTTCTAAACAAACCGTATATTTTCTCAGAGATTTTAAAGCAAGCTTGGTAGGCTGAGTATGGCAAAAATCAGTGGAATCAGCAAATACTGACCTTTATGATAGAACAGAGTATTAACTTTAGTAATTGTGGCCTGGGATGGATGATCTAAATCGGGGAAGAAAATAAAGTAAATTTGCCTCTTAAAGTGATCTGATATTTCTTAACATCTGATATCTAGGAATAAATGTCATGTCGTGAAACCACAAAATTACAACCAGGAAAATAGCATGGAAAATTTAAAATATAAAAAGTTTTTTTTTTCTTTTTTTCACTTGGCCCAAAATCTTGTGATATTTTTAAAATTAAAAAAAATATTATTGTTAGTATGTGGTAATAGGGATCTAATAACTACCCGTAATAAGGAATCAGATCTCAAATGCCTTGTACCTGAGTTGTTATTTTAAATAGCATTCAGTCAGTACATGTGCTTGAACTATACTGATTCACTCCAGAATACAATCTGTCCAGTTAGTGGTTTGGGGTTTTTGGCTAAGTTTCGTTACGAGTGTGAAAGTTAAATAGTTACATTGACTCAGACAAGACATCATATAATCCTTTTTTGCCTTCCCCTGGTCCCTAAATTTCTTAAGATGTGTTAATCTGGACTTTCTGGGAGTGACTGAAATGTCTCTTTTTGCTATTAATCTGGATTTAGATAGGACTAGATTCTTTGAATTCGAGTAACTAATTTCTACCTTGTAGAGGGAGTAGACCTGGGATTCTTACATCATTCCCATGAGTGGCCTTTCCAGTGAAAGTCTGCCAGTAATCAGAGCAGGTTTGCCCAAAAATAGAAGGGGAGGGGAGGACTCTACTCCCTGAAATGAATGTATCTTGAGTTTTACCAGATTTAATTTTTAATATTTGTTCTTTAACTTGAACACACTCAATATTAATGGAAATTAAGATCCTTTTAAACATCAGGCAGCTCTGTCGGCCGGCACAAGCGTCTGCCTGTAGATAGATTTTGGCTTCAAGCACATCATCAAGTTGCCAGTCATCAGCTGAGCTGTAGCAACTGATCACACATGTTTTCTTAGACAAATGCTTACAATTAATATGAACGGGAACTGCATGTACAGCTTCCCTAGTGAGATTTGGACTTTTTGTCCAATTTGAAAATAGTTTTTATTTTGTTCATTTTACTCCAGAGACATCTGTTTGCTTTTATTCCAATGGAAATTAAAGAGCTAACCTCGGTCAAAGGTTAAATTTGTTATTAGTGTTACATTATATTTTCAGAAATTTAATCAAGCCTAAGTTCACTCAAGAAACTCAGCTCCTCTTAGTAGCTTAGCCTCCTTTTACTCTAAGTTCTTCATTGACAAGTTGTGTTGCGTTTTAGTGGACAGAATTAAAATTAACCTCCTATTCACCTGAATCCAGGGCAATACTGAAGCTAACGCAAAACAACCTCATGCAGTTTTAGAACTAGTTTTGGGAACATAAATTTCTAAGCTGTTTCATTTGTTGCCTCTTAATATCTGTCAGTGATAGAAGCTCATGTTTATATGTTAAGGTCCCTCGTGAAAAATGGGAAAATGGTGGATTGAATTGATTTTAATTCTCCTGAAATGCCATCTTTTAAATTGCCAGCATCTGGATGTCTCTGGAATTGTCACTGGTAGAAAAAGTTCTTTCTATTGCTGCACAGGAGGAGTGATTTTTGACAAGGGACTGAACTGAATTAATTTTTTAAGTATTGTACTTCCGGTGCCTTCCAGAAAGTCCATTAAATTGTCTGGGCATATAGATGGGCTGAGCATTAAACCAACTTCCATGGAATAATAAATACTGGTTTTTTGAAATTAAGGAAGTCAGTCAGTCGATGGAGCCTATGAAAGAAGAAGGGGAAGTCACTCTCTATAGCTGTGTAAACACAGATCCTGCTGTATATAACTCAAAGTAAGACTTTGCAGCTTAACATGTGCACTTCTGAATTCTTACATCATACATCTTCAGTGTTTCCTCTATAAAAGGGTCAGAAACTTGTGTTAGAGCTGTTTGCTTTGAAGTAAGTTATTCAGTACTGCATCCATCTAATCCAAAGCTTTTCCATCAACACTAGACTGAGTTTCCTGTTCTTTGGTTTTCTGTGGTGTACCTTCTCACTCACTGTAACCTCTTGACTGCCAGGTCATACATGACTTGTAAGTTCAGACTTGTGTTTGATTATAATATGAGCTCCTAAACCCCTAAATTTGGTTAGTAATTCCATTGGGAAAGACTGAAATATGAGTTTGAGAAAAAAATGTTATCTATTAAAAAGCCTGTTTTACTAATATGTAAAAAAAATCCAGTTTCATCTAAAAACAGCTTTTTTTTGTCTTAGGATATAACATTCTGGTGACATCAGAGACACACTTACTATATTATTTTTGGCCCATTCACAATGGCTTTAGTTGTCTGTCTTGTCTCAGCCAAAATTGTGTCACAAGGGGTCAAAAAGGAGGATATAGTAGCCACACTAAGAAGATCATTTTTGCTTAATATGTTGGGTGTGCTCACTTAAACCCTGGGGCTTAGTATCTAAAGAACATTTGATTAGCTTGGATCAAGTACAAGTGCTTCTATACTGGAAACTAATCCTGATAGATTTTACAGGATGTTTCAAGTTGCTAAAACAAAACTTTGGACGAGGACAAGTAAGAGGGAAGGAGGACCCTGCTGGGCTTGCCTCTGGAAGAAAAGTCAGATGCATAACGACTCATTTACTTTAAGGAGGATGAGTGAGAGGGCGTTGGGACACTGACTAAGGCTGACAGACCCTTGATGGCTGGGGAGATGGGAGTTACACACCATTTCCATTATGTTAATGTCGACTTAAAAACACAAATGTCAATCTTTGTAACTCTCTCTGCTCCACATAGCCTTCTAGCAGCTAAATAGAAATAACAGCCTAACTATTGTGTTCCACCTCCCCAGACTGTGCAGTGCTGCTTTTAGTCATGTCTTTTAAGGTCAGTCCACACCACTGGACAGAAGTGAACATTATGGGCACATATTCTTCATGCAAAATGATGTGAAATCTTGGCAGAGGCTGTAAAAACCTTCCTCTGTCTCCTGCTGAGAGTTCCTTGAGACGGAGTGATTGCTGCAGGGAAGATGTTAGAGAAAATGTGATATACAAGGGAGAATCTTTAGGTTTGTGAGAGGGGAAGGAGAACTGGCTGAAGTAGATGGTGTGAGAAAGAGACGTGTAGGCCAGGGGCCTGCTGCTGAGATGCCTCTTGACCTGTGTTCTCTCCACATGGTTCTTTTTTGTCAACCTGCATATGCTTCTCTACCTCTGAGGAGCTGAGAAGGCAGAAGAATACAGCTGTGCACCTCAAACTCTATGCTGCTTGCTGGAAAAGCAGTGAGTGGCAAAGATATTCTTTCTGTCTTCAAATACTATCAGTGATGATGTCATGATATAAACAACCTATTGAGGCATCGTTCTCTCATAATTATGTGTTATTTATAGCTAAGAGGAACCCAAGCTTTTATCTTCATGCGTGGATTATAAGAGGAAAAGAGAGTTTCCTTCTTTTTCAGTCCCCAATCTCTTTACCAATTCTGAATGAACTAGTCATTTTAAAGAACTGATTAAATGGACAAGAATTAAGACAGAGAAAACTATAAAGTAGTTTTATTCTAGCTATGAGAGGTTAGTTATCAATTCAGTAAGTTTTGGTTACAGTGACATTGATCTACTCAGTCCTTTTTATATGATTTTGACAATAAATATATGTCCCTTAATACTATTTTAAAAATGTAATTTAAAACATGTTAATAGTTTTTAGCTTTAGACTTTGGCATGGATTTGTCATTATTGGATAAATATTTCTTTTTAAGCTCAAAAAATATCTCACTGACATTTAAAATGGCTGAATTTATTTTATTTTTAAATGGCTTTCAAGTCCTAAGGGGCAGAATATAAACTGGACTTGGTGTTGATGTAGGCCACTTCATCATACTGGGGAGTCAGAGCTAAATGCACAGGCTTTTCTGGCCAGTGAATATGTCTAATGTAGCAGCCTGTGGTGATTCTGATGTTGGTGCAATGCTCTTCTCACCAGGGTTCCTCTGAATCTGCTGCAGCATTCACAGCTGTTGTCCTAAGCCTCGAGTGTCTTCCAATCTGTGTGTACTTTGGTGTGAGAATGGAAGCCTGGGATGTTGTGGATTGACCTCTTAAAGCAGAAATTCAGATCTTGTTTCTAACAGGTTTTGGAGCACCTAAGCAAGTAGCTAGGTTTTTGAAAAAAATGAGAAATGTATTATTTTCTGCTTAACTTTTGTTATCAGAAAGTGGTGGTTTCAACACCATTTCAGTAATTTCATGAGCTCTTGTGTTACTGATGCTCTGTTTGCCAAATGGTCAGGTATAGGTGCCATTTTATTTGTAATAATTCACAATTAAATATAACTTGGCTCATAGTCTCGAGGCAGTGAACAAAATGCTTCTTCAGAGACTTTTCTGCAAAGGTCTTTCTACTCCTGCTCTTTCTGTATTGATGCCTCAGCTGAACAGATAGAAGAAGCATGATTTTAAAAAATTATTTCTATTTCTGTTCATCTTAGGTCTGAAAAGAACAAAAATCTATCAGATCTCTCATTTGTGAAATGGGAGTTAATGAAACTGAAATCTTGTGTGAAAGGTTATGTTCACGTTGTAGGCTTGGAAAAAACCGTTAGCAGTCTCCTCCCCTGAAAACACTGATATGATTTCTGTTGTCTTTCTGCATTGGAACAGTTATGTCTAAGACCTTATACTGAATTTATTCAGGTTGGTTGCAGGTCTTGCGCTGATGTCAGTTGAAGTCAGGCCACAGTGAAATTAATATCTTAGACAATGTCTCTAGAAATAAAGGCCAAGGAAGCAGGAAAAGTGGCCTAAATTTCTAGATCTTTGACTTAGGTCAAGAAGAAAGAAAACAACGGGGACAGAGTTCTCTTCACAGAGAAATAGACAGGAAGCACAAAGTGTGACATAAGTCAATTATGTATTTTCACTGCTGTTTGTTGGAGCAGTGAAGCCTTTTTCCTGCCTACTGCCACCATGAGGAAAGAAGGGCTGAACTAAAAATCATTTAAGTTCTAGCTTTTCTACTAACCTTTTATGTGAACCTGAGCAAGTGACTGACCATTTTTTTAGCCTTATTTGTTCTCATTTGCAAAATGAGGATAGGAAGTCTTTTTTTGTTAGCTTTAAATATGGGAATTTTCTTATCTGGCACTAATCATCACTAAACCCCTAAAAAAACTGAAGAGGTTAACCTTTTTGCCAAAGTTAAACTTTTCCTGGAGAGCAAAGAACACCTACTGAGCCATCCCATCACATGGATGGGATGAGTTGTCATTTGAATGTGCCCCTCTGCTTTGACTGTACGAGGAGACTTTATGACCAGTTCTTAGTCAGTGCCTCATTTTTACACAGGGGACTGTAATCATGGACTCTCTCTGTACAACACCTAGCATGGTTGGGTTCCCACTCTATTAGTTTTCATTTGTACTAGGAAATATGAACTGGAAGCAATGATATGAGTAAAGAGTAAATCTTCTTCTCAGTGGTGCCTGGTGACAGGACAAGGGGAAACGGACACAAGCCGGAACACAGGAAGTTCTGCCTCAACATGAGGAAAAACTACTTTGAGGGTGGCAGAGCACTGGAAGAGGCCACCCACAGAGGTTGTGGAGTCTCTTTCTCTGGAGATATTCAAAACCCACCTGGATGTGTTCCTGTCCAGCCTGCTCTAGGTGAACCTACTTTTGTAAGGGAGTTGGACTAGATGGTCTCTGAAGGTCCCTTCCAACCCCAACAATTCTGTGATATCATGGGAGGGATAGAAGACCCTATTTGGGTAGCTCCTAAGATACTTATGAGTTCCTGGGATCAGTAACACAGGATCACTTGTATGATACCCTCAAGAGAAAATGAATTCAGATGTTCACCCATAGGATTTGCAGATGCTTGGACAAAAGAAGGTTAATAAGAATGCATTGGTGGTAACAGACTTGTTCTAAAAAAATTTTTTTAGGCCAGTTTTACCCAGCGTCATTCTGCAGGTAATTTGCACCTCTGTGTGCATGCATGCTGTGACATATTTCCACTAAGTCCAGACCCACTTCCATCTCTGTGCAGAAATCATGTCAAACACATGGTTTGGCACAAGTCAAACTGAAAGCATGAAGTGGGTAACCAACTGGCATTCATAGCTTGTAGGTTTATTCAACTGGATATGAATAGGCTTGCTGTTTTCAGAAGACTGCTTTTCTGAAGAGACCACTTGTATAAAAGTTGTAATGAAAGTGAAAAAAGGTTTAAGCCCTCAGCCTTGCTTGAAATAATAGGAATTAGACCTAGAGTCACCACCAGCAGCTTTATTGAACAGGCATCCTGGGTGACATGGTAGGCCTGCAGAAGTCCAAATACCCTGTTTTTAGTGGCCCAGGATTTCACCCACCTCAAACCGCATAACTGTAATATTGAATGAGCTTTTGTTGTCCTGAGAATATTTATGATTCTGAGAAAAGAAATCTTAAAAACAAAACAAAACAAAAAACTCCAAAACCTAAGCTGGGATTTTCTTGTGTGTGTATGTGTATTATTTCTGGCTACCATGGCATTTTTCCTATAAAATTTGGCTTTGTTCTGTTGATAGTATCACTTTGGTCAAACCAACTACATTTCCAGACCTGTGCTGCACAGACCATTACTGAGGTGAACAGAGGGTTTTTTAACAAATAACCTCATTAAGCTGTTACGCTTTTTGCTCAGCAAGAAAATGTTCAGTGGGCAGTGTCACAGTTCTCTGGGCTCTTAAAACGAAGGGGAATTTGCCCACCTTTTTATGGGGTGCTTTTTTTCTCTTGTCACATGCCCTGTGCTATTTACCACACATGAGTTACAGATGGTAATTTTAATTTAAAACCCAAAATGTAATAAATTCAGCAGATTAGTATTTGGCTGGGATTGAGTGCTGAGATTGTTCTGTTGACTATTATGGAAAACACATCAGCGAGCCTCATCCCTGACCAGAGAGCAGTGGTTCCATCCCCTTACAAACAAAGCCTTTGTTATGTCTTCCTTGCGCTGTGACTCTAGTCTCTACTGTGCATTTGTTTCCAAATCAAAACAAAGAATTCATAATCCTTGGCAGTTTGAATATTTCAACTTGGATTTTCCTGTTATACAATTTACCTACTAGCTGATTAAATATAAGAGATGACCTCACTGCTGAGGAACAGTAAGTTTTCAAATGCCTTCAGCCCTATTTGTTTCTAGTGCAGCTTTAACCAAGAGTGAACTGTAAAGTAGAGTCTAAGGATCAGGGTGCTGGTGCTGCTACCCCATGCTATAAATTATAGAAGGACTCAAGCCTGCTCATTTGGATATAGTTTTCAATAGATACCAGAGTCTGGCACTTTGGTTAAAGTTTGGGTTATACCATTGTTACACATACAAGGGTTTCTTTTTTCATTGTGGATTTGGAAAAATTTTCTAGTTATTTTTATTTGGAGTTTCCAAACATAAATAGGATAATATATGTACTCACAACTATTTATTACTAGATACATTAGAGTCTGTATTATTTAACTGCATTTTACAAACATGAACATACACAAATGCATTATTTATATTCACTGTGATAAAACTGTAGAGGGATACGGATAATCATTGTAGAGCATACAGCTTTTGACTGTTCAACCTGTATTCTGCTTAGTGCTTTCATCTTGTTTATTTATAACGTGTCTAGACTTCTATCAGATTCAATGAAAAAAATCATAATGGCAGCAAGGACTTATTTTTTTCTCCAAATGTGCACTAAAATGACACTGGCTTCGAGTGCAGGATGAACGTTTTCCTACAGACATTCTGGAAGTCCTGTCATGTTGCAGGGTATGTTCTAGGGACAGATTTGAGCTTTACAGTATAACCCTCATGAAACTTAATTTTCCAGTGAGTCATGTGGTATCACTGCCTTATTATTTTGGCCATTCTGTTTAGACAGGTTTTAAGTGTTTCATTTTTTTATTTCCAGGTATTGAAAACAAGATCCAAAGAAGCCTAGAAGAGGAAAGGAGGAGAATAACATGTAAAAGGCTATAAGGTACTGGACTGCTCTCTCTTTTTTTTTTTTCCTTTCATTTTCCTTGTCCTTTATCAGTGTAAACTGCATGCTCTGTTAACCATTGGTCATGATGGGCTCTTCAGAAAAGCAACTATTACTTTAGAAAATGGGTAGACTACCCAAGTAAAGACTGCATCACTATTAGTCCTGAAAGGTGAGCAAGGAATGACTCTTACTTTTTGGATGACTATTTGTAGGATTAACATATAACGTTGGAAGTTGAAAGAGAGTAAGGAAGTGAAAATGGAAAGAATGACACTTCTGTACAGGCTTCCCTGCCAACCATTCGGTTTCTCTGAGAGTGCATTTTTTGACATTTAGTAACAATTATTTGGTTTATTTTAGTATTTGAGGATGTTGAGGTCATGACCAAGACTGAGGATTTGTTATGCATTACACCCTGCACATGTAGGGACAGCTCCGCTCATAGGACTTGCAATGTGTAGGAACAAAAATAAAGACACACAAAGGTGCTATTTGTTTCCATGGGGTGGTGGAAAAGGTCAAACAGCAGGTCACTGGAACAGCCAAGAGTAAAGCCCAAGTGTGCTGACTCCTGGTCATGTGTCCTGCTTACTAAACTTTGCCTCCTTTAGCAGGAAAATGGCAGCCAAAATGCTGCAATAGTTTGGGATAGGAGCAGGGGTGGGAAAGATGTAGAGAAAAAAATATGTTCAGCTTTTTATGAAGCTACCATAATCATGATTTGTCACTAGCAGCGACAAAGCTACCTGTGCAGTTTTTGTTATTTTTGTTAGTGGGTCTTGACTTCTCGTACTCCCTCTATTTCAACCTTATGCAGTCACTTTCTCTCTGCATAGTGACTATACAGTCTGGTACTTCATTTGATTGTTTTATAATGTTCCAGTGATAAATAATGTATATGCCCAATAGCAATATATGAATTAGGCATCTTTAAGCGGTGAAGCAATGGAAATTTAAAACCTGGCAATTCCATCTTTTCAGGAAGAGTTGGACAAATGTTCTGTCCATTCTCCTGAAGCCTTTACATGTCGGCACACGTACAGTGGTTGCCATCACCTTTTACTAGAACTTTTTTTCCATTTCTGGTCATGTCTGCTGCATTCATTGTGTTTACTGTAGGAAATGGATAAAGCATACTATGCATATGGTAATAAAGCTAAGCGCCTGCCAGCTCCAAAGATGTATTTGATAATTACAGTATGGGTAAGAATTAACATGCTCGGGGTACAGTAGAAGTGTTGGGCTTGGAGTTATTTTCCTGAACAGTGAGTTCATTTAGCTTTTACCATTTACCACTGAGACCTAGATTTATGTGCTTATAGTTATTTCTATGTCAATACGTCAGTGCTTAATGTAGATCAGTTCCTTCTGAAGTGGACAGGAATGATCAGATTTCCTCTTTACTGATGGGTGAACTGGAGCTGCTGAAAGACTTCATGATTTTTTCACACAGGCTGCCAAGACGAAACAAGGGATTCCCAATTCCCAGTTTGTTGTTCTAGTGATTGGTGGAGTCTGCTTCCATTCCCAAGAAGCAATGTCTGTCCTAAACCCATTAAGAACACTCCTTCCTATTCTATATTCCAAACTAGAACAAACTGTACTGATCTGACCCCAGTTGTGAAGCTATAAATTTCATTTACAAGGTCATTTATATGGGAGGAGAAGTAGTGTCAAAATACAAGAATCTATGCAAGGAGAAAACAGAAGAGGCATAGATACCATAACCCCTATAAAATGTCTCCACATGTGATTTGTGTGGAAACAGTTGCTCTGAGATCAGAAGGAAATCTGTTGCTTTTGGCAAAACTGGTAATTCCACAGCTCAGTAGTTATTAGGGCCATTCTGAGCTATCAACTTAAAGACTTCCTGTTTTGTAGCTTTCAGTCCTGTCAAGATGTATGCTTTAGCGTGATTCAGTTCTGTTGTTATAATGATATCAAGATTTACAATGAACTGGTAAAAGATTAAAAGATAGTATGACAGTAAACATAAAGACGAACATAGCCTGGAATGGAAAGCAGAAGAGTACACAAGAAAATTTGGGGCTGGATGTTGATTTAGCAATATTCTAGGGACTCTGTGTTTTCCATGACTCCATCATTCCAGTGAGCATATCCTCACTATGACACTCACTAGCACCAAAATCCCCTTTCTTCATCTGTCACTAGCTGTTATAGTGCAGCGTGGCCTAAAACAATTGCAGAAGAAGATGGAAATTACAAAATTAAATTTATCAGATTTGAAAAATACTAACAATGTCATTACCAAAGTAACCAGAGCATATGATATCTGAAGTTCTTCTGTGCTAGGTGCTGACAGAGTTAAGTATGCACACAAAGGTGGTAGATACTGTAAGTGATGCTAATCATAATGGGGCACACCATCTCTGTTTTCACTTGTGGACTCACAGGGCTCATTTTGAAGCTAATAAAGGCAATTATAGCCACATTCTTGTGGAACTGTGGAAAGAGAGCTGAAAAACAGACTATTGTTTGGCAAAAGCATCTGCCCATTCAAGGTCTTCCAAAGGCAGTAAAAGGCCTGACCATCAGTGGGAAACACTAGAAAATCTTCATTTTTGAAAAACTTGTGAAAGTAATACCATACTGGCAGTGTCCTATCTCAAGACTCTCCAACCATGCCAAAACCCAATCTACCTCATATTAAATAACAACAAAAAGCCATGAAATTAATTGATCTAAAAATCACAAATCAGTGCACTTGGAAAAAAATATGTCAAAGCAGAGTTCTTAGCTCCCAAAGGCATGGCGGATAGAAACCAATCTTCTGCAGACACTGTGTGTGCTCACTCCATTTTGGTCTCTTTTATGCATTGGGATACTCAGGCGCTACCAAAATGTGGTACCATAAAAGACAGAGATCAAGTAAACAGCATTAAAGAGCACAGCAGAACCAGGTATTTTACCAGCAGTTCTTGAAGTGTTGGACAGCACTTTGTCTACAGGTTCAGCTTTCTTTCCTGAGTAATGTAGCATGCATCTCAAGGAAATAGATCGAAGCATGAATAGAGTTCTCATCTGAGATTTATCCACACTCTAAAGAAAATATTAGCAAGCTAGAGAGAGCACAGCAAATTCCTATCGATCTGCAAGGCGAACCAGGAGGGACGTGTCACACTTGTACAAGCTGTGGGTTAGAACTAATAGAAATGTTAAAACATGAGATTGTTTCTGGTGAAATTCACGCAGAACAGGAAACTCAAAGAAGGAAAACTGGAAGAGATCTGCTTTTCCATACAGTATCACACTTTATAATTAAGTTGCGATGCAGCACAATTCTAGTGCTGACCTAAGCATCATGTGGGCAACTGTTTTCCCCAAGCCACAAGTGATGACTAGAGTAGTTGATCTAAATTCATGATTTATTGTTCCTTATTAGGCTAGAGCTTCAGAACTGCCTGGCAGTGTTTTTGGTAAAAGAGGCAGGCTCCAAAAGTAAGACTTCTAATGCTTCTAAGTGACAAGAGTTATGCTGTTTTACCTGTCTGTAAAAGAAAGAGAGAAAATGCCAAACAACTCAGAACTGCTCTTCTAGGTTTCCTCTTCTTAGCTAGGGCATATGAGGAGGGAAAATTTGGTTCTGATGGAATTGGTGAGAATTTTGCTTTTGTCTTTCAAGGGACCAAGATTTTATCCAGACCTCAATAGCAGACAAGCCTGAAAGAGACAGTCAAGTGATTTTTGTTCAACTATATAGGCAAACACTGAGCAGGGTAATCTGGGCATACTTCAATGTTTCTTCTCCTGCCACTGGAAAGAAAAGGGAGCTTCAGGCTGTTTTGGAAAGTGGAGTTCTGACTCAAATGTCAGAAATAAAAAATAAACAAGTGTGAATGGATGAATGAGTTGAATGAAATGACGGACTAGCTCATAAACTTACAGTTACTCACCTGGTCTCCACCGTATAAAGTCACCTTCCTTCTTTCAGTGGCAGGTTTTGTTGTCACATGTAGTTAATAGTCTAATTAAATAAACATAGATTTGACATGAAATTTATGCTGGCCTCTCTCTTGCATTCATGGAATAAGTGGAGAGATACCTGTCTAACCTGGCCATAAGACACATGGGACCAATCAGTCAAAGAGTTTGCTTTACAGAGTAGTTGTTTAGATAGCAATTCACAAGATTTACAGAGGAGATAAATTAGACTGTACTCCAAACCACACCATCTCCCTTGCTTGTCTTAAGGTCAAAAGGGGAAAAAACATTTACTAACGGATAGAGGATTGGATGGGAGCTGAGCTCTCATTTCCACTCTGCCACAGAAGTACTTGTATGTATAGCTGTTTTAGGCTGCATTTATATCTGGGAAATAGAGACTTCTCACTGTGCTGCTGAATTTGATGCAAGCATGGGCACTCAGAAAGGTGCTGATTTAATAACTTTTCGACTCTGCACAGGTTCTTCAAGGGATGTTGAAGTAGCTTCGGAAAAAAACCTTTTATTTCTGTTGGTTTTGGGAGAAGAGAGATTCGGTGGCAGCAAACGTTCTGTAATAGACTGGAATTTTTGTATTGTGTTTAAAAAAAAATGAAAAATCTCTGTTTTGAACTGTTATTAATTGTCACTGTGCAATTGAAAGGTCAAACCTGATGTTCTTGCTCAAGCAAAACCTTTCTCAAAGCCAATGGAGTTTTGCCTGAGAAAATACTGGATAGAAGCATTCACAAATGTCAGCATTGGGACTGGATTTGAACTGTATTCAGGCACTAGTTAAGTGAGTTCCAGAATAAGCTCTAAATGTAGAAAGAATGCTGTCTTTAAAGTGTACTTCTACATAAGAAATACAGGGTGATATCGTCAATTTACAAACTCTGAGAAAGGAGAACAAGTGGCTGTAATTCATGGCTCTTGTCCCTTGGTCCTAGAGGTGCCAGTAATCAAAGTGTTATTAAATAAGTCTAAGGTCAGTCTAAATGCTGCTCCAAAAAGTGCCAGCTGGCTGTCCACATCCTGACCCCATTCTCCACTCCTGAGCAGGTGGTATAAGGCTAATTTAAAATTTAGGCCTGTTTGCAATGCCTTTACATCCATTCTTCCTGCATGTGCATGAAGCTGCAAGAGTATTTACAGCATGATTAACAATATATGATACAGCAACCAGGAAGGTGCTGGAAGAAGCAGGTTTTTGTTTATTTAGCAGCTGTGTATGCAGCTCTACTGCTTGTCTCTTTTCATCCTGAATTTATGGTCCCAGACAAAAACGTGCCTCCTGCTGTCTGATCTCTTCTCCTGTGATACTTATTCTGTAATACTCACAAGACCATTTTATGTGTGACTACTTAAGCACTGGCTCAAACATTTCTTATTTCTTTGTAAAGTTCCTAACTTGACCTTTGCAGATCTAGTCTTAAGTAACCAATCATGGGACAGAAAAAGTAATGACTAATTTTTGTAAACAACTTACACAATGCAGTGTACTAAATTAAATAACAAAATGTTAACAGCAAACTTCTCGTAAGTTATTTTGGGAAGGAAATGGCAAAGAAGTTCACAAGTCCTTTCAAATAAATCTAAGAATATCTCAAGATACCCACAAATAAAAGAAAAGAGTTGAAGGTTTTCCAAGAAATTTATTTTACTCCTCGGCTCTGTTCCTGTCCAAAAGGTTGGGAAAATGAACAGTCACTTTTTGCTTTCGCAATTTTAATTTTTAAACAGTATGGGTTATAGAGTATTGAGTAGATTGTGGTTATTCCTGCATTGAGTGATGTCTTCTGCAAATAGGATCAAATGTTTGCAAGTCTCATATCATTCTGATATCTATGAATGAGACATTCATGCTGACTGTTCATAGCGGTCTTTAATCTACTTCAGCTATGTTGGAAGGCATGATGGATGGAGGTGAAGGCATATGGAGGGGTTCTTGACTCTTAAAATAATAGTAATGATAATATTAAAGGCTGGAAAGATTAAACCAAATATCAGCTATCCTTGTGGTAAAGCACGACATAGTCTCCGTATAGAGACTATTCCCATATACTGACTATTCAAAGGGCAAGATAAACTAGAGTAAGTAAGTAACAGTCCTTTGCATCAAAAGATGAAAGAATTTCAGGTTCTTCTTAATGAAGTGAAGTACACAGTGTGCAATTTTCTAAGGGTCCAATCATGGAGTTCTCTACTCTGACAGATGAAGGTACAAAAAGAGCCAACAAATAGAAGGGAGATCCAATCAAAGTAGAAGTAAGGCTGCATTTTTAACAATGAGGTTATTTAACAAGTCTGGAAAAATTTATCCAGGAACATAGTGGATCTCTATCACTGGAAGTCTTTAAATCAAGCATGGATGTCTTTCTGATGACTGTGCTTGTTGCTGTAGCAGGAGTTATAGGCTTTGAAATTCCATGGCTTGTGTCATCCAGGAAGCAGAGTAGATGATTGTTTTTGGTCTCTAGTGGCCTTCCAGTCCTCGCAAAGCATTCAGCTGGATTGCTACTTGCAGCATGTGTGGAAGAGGAAAAGTAACATTTCTCATATCTGGACAATAGATGACAAGTGGTTTCCACTGGAGTTACAGATGAAGTTTCCTTTAATTTTCCAACCAGTGCATTAATTTTTCAGGGAATAGGGAAACTGCCAAAGGACCTTTTGATGATTTTAAATTTCATTATAGCAGCCTTTCCACTCCCACTTGTCCTCCCTTCCAAACTCAGTACAGAGGTAAACAATGCATAGTAGTGGTGTACTGGTCCAAATATGAAAACACTGGCACTGATAACTGTGTTTGCATTGGGCATCTTTTAAATTACATTAATAAAAAGTTGACTGAATTTCTCTGAGTAGCCTGAAATGAGTTTTGAAAGAAAACAGTTTTCAGCAATTTGAAAAAAAAATACATATTTCATTTGCAAATGGCATATATTGACTGAGGTTGGCCATAATATTTATGAATAACCATAGAAACATAATGAACGGGATCTACGCACTTACTTCCAAACTTCATCGCCAGAATCAGTATATTCATATAACACTCCTAATCTGATACACCAGGTAATGGCAAATGTTACATACACGAAAGAAGAAACAAACAGAGGCATTTCTTAGTGCTGTTCTTCTGCAAAACACACTTTGAGCCGACCACAGCCAATTAATTAAACCACAGAATATCTGCAAATATTTACTTGATGGCTGTGGTTTGAAAAGGCTGTAGCAGTACATAAAATAGATTTGCTTTACATTTCAACAGACTTACTGGTGAGAGTAAATAATAGAAAAAAAAAGAGGAAAAAATAAAATGAAAATAAATAGATTATGTTTCTAAAATCCTACCAAATATGTGATCCACTGAAATTATCAGACTGTTAACTGCTTGTAAATCTGCTTAGACCAGGGTTGTGAAATTATTTTTAGTATAACAGCAGAAACCTTTCTAATGCTACCATTGTGGCACCGTATCAGCTGAGTAAGAGGCAGCAAGAATGGTGTAAGAGTCAACTGGGCAACTTGAGACCAAGGCATTTTAGCAATACAGAATTTTCTTTCCAAACAGAAAAAGAAGAATGCAGATGTCATTGTATTTATAGCCTGTGAACTTCTGAAATCCTAGGGAGAGTACATCTGAGGACAATGCCATGGCTTTATGTAGTCCAACTAACAGCTACATAATTTTTGAAGAAAAGCACCAAGAACTCTTGCTCAGGTGCTTCATAGAGTGTGTTAGAGTTTTGCTACCCTTAGTGTAAGTGATACATTCCCAGGACAACAGTTTTGCATCCATTATTGACAATGTCAAGATCCTATCCTAGTCATATCTTATGCTTCCATAAATTGTAAACTTGGGTTAAAGTGAAAGAGTTCCAAATATGGTCTTTCAGTTATTTTTGTTTCCTGTCTGGTTTGAAATTTTGGTATTGGTAGGGAATTAGATTTTTGTGGTGTCTGAAGCATACTTTCTCCTGTAGGACCTTTTGCATAGTCCATACATCAGGCTGGGGTATGGTGGCAGCAAGGAGGACTTTCTCTTTGGAAGAGGAAGAAGGCAGAAGAAAATGCTCTTGTGGAGGTGTTCTGAAGATTAGGAGAGATCTACTGCTCTCAGCTGTCTTTTGCATTATTCCCATTGTACTATAAATTGTATGAACTTCTCTACTGTTTCCATTGAGTTGTACAGACAGGTACTGGGTACATACTGGGACTTTAGGGTGGTGTTTTTTATGGCACTGAGGAAAAAAAAAAGGTAGACTGCAGAAGTTCAACTGAGCATTTCTGCTGACATCCTTAGCTGTAGAGGAGTTAACCATATTGACACAGACTGTCATCTTCTGGTTTTAGATTTGCTCCACTAGGATGCGAGATACGAGTTCACATCCCTCAGACATACTGTTTCAAGCTGTCTATAGACTAGAGAAGATAGTGCATCAGCTTACATTTTTATGGTTCTGCTTGTAATCGCAGAAAAAGAAGACTGAATTTTTGAGTGTTGATTTCAGTGGGAGCAAAAATGCAGAGGCACTTTTGAAATTCTTGTCTGCAATTTATTTTAAAAATGTTACTTTAGGTTTATAATATCAGTTCTGTGAAAAACGTCAAAGATGGAATAAAAGTATTACACCCTGCATTTGTGCAGAAATAGATATGACGGTTCTACCTGATTAATTCTGAAGAAAACCAGCATGGCTTTATGCATATGAAATTGCTCAGAAGTATATGAAGGCCTGAAAAATAAAACTAAGGGAGGTGAAAACTGGTTTTGAACATCAAACTAAAAAGAACTTCTTACTTAACAGTAAATCATAACAATTCCATTTTTCCAAGCTACTCAAATAAATTGAGCTTTGTCTTCCAGGCCAATGGAAATATATTATACAGTGCTGTTGCAAAGTAAAATGGCTTCAACAACTTTATGGAAAGGGGAAAGGTTCCCAGGCTTTCTGTTCCCAATCCAGTTTAATTTCAAGTCTCATGCTCAGTTTCACTTTCAGAGTGCCCTAAGAGAAAATGTAATTTAGACTAGAGCTGCATTCACAAGTTAATGACACTAACTGTAATCCTTCAAAATGATGGATAATGAAATTTTTCCCCTTTTACAGGAGGAATCATATTTCTCAGTGTCACATAAGGCAAAGAAACAAACATGCAGAAACAGCAACTGGCCCTCAAATCTTTGAAGATGCATTTGTGTTTCCAAAGCTGAAGTAATTTTCCTGACAGAAATCATTGTGACCTAAAGTCAGAACTCCTGTGTCTGTGCCCTTTGTACTGTGTTGACCTTGTTGAAGATACAATTCTATGCATTATAGAAAAACTGGGAATTGTAGGGGAAGCAGAGAGATCATCAAGCAGGCTATGGACAAAGCCTTATTTCTGTTGTCTGTCTCGTGTTCTGTATGTTGCAAACCATCAGCATGCTTGAAAAAGTATGGCTTGGTTTTGACTGATTTTGCAGTATTGTATCTGCTTTTGCTTTATTTTGCATGGGTTGATTTACTCCCGTTGCTTTGCTATACATTCACACCTGTGCTATGCACACAAGAGGGCTCCTGCTGAAAAGCGATATCCTCAAAACGTTTTTCAAGAACCTTTGAGGTTAGAAATTGATGTTTTTGCCTGAAAGAGGTGGTGGAAGGATGATACAGAGCCGCACTGATCTCTTCCTCCAGTAGCACAATCACTAGTAGCAAGAAATGATGCTAAGAGGGATCTACTTTTCACATACAATACAGGGAACGTTACTCCACTTAGACTAATCTCTGCAAAACTGTCCGTGTCGTCTGTTGGAGCTAGATGGGGAAGATAATTCTGTCACTTTGAGACTATTGGATGAGCACAGTCCTCACACATCAAGCTCAGCACCATCAAACACAACAAAGGTCAGAAACCCTAAAATCATTGAAAGCAACAGCTAGTAGAACAGTACCATGTCTCTCCTGGCTAATATAAGCTGCTGGGAACAGCTGTGTGTGCTGCTAAAAGAACTACTTAGTGTCCCCTTCAAAGAAGGTGCACATCAAATTCATGGATAAATGTCAGGGTTTAGGCACTCATGCAGCCAGCACTTAATTCTGAGGAACTAAGAATCATGAAGTCTTTGCAACACAAGGCATAACTGAGCTTTGACTCGGTGCGTGTTGTATTCAGAACTAGCTGTTAGAGTCTTCACCAGATTATTTCTGTTCCAGGTGACAGTTATCTGTTCGGCATTATGGAAGCAACATGTACAGAGATGGCTTTGTGTAACTATACAGTGTCTTATGGCCACAGAGTTGAAACCTCTGTGCTTATGTTATTGGACTTCGCTGCAGCTTCATCGGAGTGAAGTACAAGGTATTACTATTATGACATATATGATATGATATGATATGATATGATATGATATGATATGATATGAGGCAGTATTCCCAAGAATATTAACGGGAATAATATTTGTAGCTTTTCATGCCCTTTAGTTCTGGCATATCTAGTCTGAGGCATATCCCAGTATGCTAAGGTATTGCAGTGTTGGATGGAGGTCTGGTGCTGTCCATTATTTCCCTTATATGTGACTGCCATGATGAGGAGGGGACAGAAGGGGTGAAATAATCAGATGATTTTCCTGGGCAGTAGCAGGCATGGGGTTTTGTTGATATTTGTGTTCTCTGCTTTTCTCAAGTGTCCCCTCCAGAAATCTTCCCTTACCACTATGTTTGTTCCCTTTAAACAGGCAGGGAATAATACCAAGAAAAAACATAATAAAAGGAAGGCTTTGTTGATTTTTTGGGGGATAATTTTTTTGCAAAGACTTCTAACATTTGTTTTTGCAAAAAGATATTTACCTTAAAACACAGACAATTAACAAACAAGCTGGAGTAAGTTACTGGATTGTATCAAGACTGTTTGGTGATGCATTGACATTTGATGTCATGACTCCATTAATCAAAAATATTTTGGAGGAAATTCTTCCTGGTTCATTCATCCACAAATAATTTACACTGGGAGCAGTAGGTCTAAACCTCTTTGGCAGACTGAAATTGAGGAGCATGATGAACAGCTAGCCTGGCTCCTGAGTGACCAGACACCCACTGCTTACCAAGGGTTTCATTTTTTTTTCAGGCATGCAGTTAGTCTATTGTGCCTGGAGGGAGCTCACAGTAGATATTTGTGAATGATAAAATAAAAAGGGACTGAGGGCCCAGGGACTCACCAGAGGATCTTAGGTGAAAGAAAGCGCAGTTGTTAACCTTCTTGTGCCTGATATGTGGTTTGTCAATTAGGCAGCAGAAGCTGAGTTGGTTGTATATTGACCTACAAGCATTAAACAACTGGCTGGGAGCCATATCCTGTAAAGACTGTACTGTCCTTTTGATTTGAAAAGCAGCACTACAGTTGTGGTTCCACTTAGAGTTTTTGAAACACAGGCTTTAATAAAAAAAAAAAAAAAAAAAAAAAAGAGAGAGAAAGAAAAGTATCTTTTACCAGGTGCACTTTGACTATTTATTTGGAAAAAATATAAAGAATTTTGCACAGGAGTATCCATAGTTTTCCAAGGGTTATTAACATGCAAAGCTATGCCTGGCTTGACCGTGCAGTATGCTCCTAGACAGAATGACAAAGCTGGAAAAATGAAGTCAAGGAAATATGAGCTGATTTATTTTTTATGTGTAACAAGCTAAACCTTGATCCAGCGCATCTGTGGAGCAAAAGAATATTTATTCAGTTTCGCCATCAAAAACACTGAGAAACACATGAGGTGAGTGTGAATTGTCTCAGCTGAACTCATGTATTCTCCAGACATAATTAAACACTGGCCCAATTTTTAATGTAGGCTACTTAATTGGATGTCAGAAATTCCACATTTGGAGGTTCAGTTTGACCTTTAGTTACATAAAAGAAGCATTTAAGAGTCTCCAGTGAGTGTCAGTGTTTGAATGCAGATGCCTTATTTGAAAACTTTGTGCTCCTTTACAACGATGCATTCCAGGAGGAGAAAGCCCTGATCCTGCAAACAGTATGAAGCAGGCTTCAGCTTGCTGCCACTGACACCACCTTGCTGGAATCCGCTCATTCCAGGGAATGGTACGCTAGTAAAGACAAGCACATGTGGAAGCAGTTGCAGGGCTCTGGTCTAAATCAGCATATATAAAAATATATTATAAATTTGAGAATATACTTTAATTTCAAGGTGAAGAGTCAAAAACAAAAGCGAAAATGCTCAGACAACCATCTTTCTCAAATGCCACAGGGTTTGTAGAGAAAAAACAAATCAATTGCAGTGAGACTTTCAGTAAGGAAAGGACCAGCTTGTTAAAGCTGGTGTGAGCAGGTGGAAAATGGGACTTTGATATACACACAAGGTAATTTTTAATGCAGCCAGCGTGGAAGACATAAATAACACTGAAACCTGGCAAGATCACCTGTAGCATTCACCTGGGCAAGAAGCATGGAATATAGAGAGGTATTCCTGCTCATAGCTATTGGAGAAATCAGTAATCCCTAGTGAAGTGTCCTGAAGGAACACTTCTGGAGCAAGTGAGTCTTAAAGAATCTGAAGCTGTTTGCTCAAGGAAGTTTTTTCTATGCCCCCCAGACCTGGAGAGACTCTTGCAGCTCCTGCTATCTCAAGCTTGGCTCTTGTCAGTACATTGCACAGCAGGGTTAAAGCCAAGTGAAGCACATAACCTGCACACTGCAAACACTGCTCCAGTCGATAGGCTCATATGGGCTGTGGCTCACACCAGCTACCTTTGCACACAGCCTGTGATTCCCTTTCTGTAGTTTAAAACAGTCTCATTACAACACCAGGAAATTAACTCATAAAGGGAAATGGTTTGCTGACTAGTTTTTAAATGCTGTGAGCTGCTTACAGGATTTAGGAATGATGTGAGAATGCCCAGACTTAGCTTTGGTTTCTAATATTGCTTGGATCTGTATGTGCAGGTCCCCATTTACTATGATGTTATGCTGAAACATGCAAACTGATGTTCTTGTTCCCATATTGATTTGTTAGGTCAATTAAATTCATGTAAAAATGTGGCTTTATGGGTAAAAATGTCATCAGTAAAAGGCATTGCTCACTGAACACACCATGTGTTCCTCACTTGCCAACTACTACTTGGCAGGAATGAACAGGCAAGGTCATTCGTTTGGTACTTTCTGGAGAAGGAGGCAACATACTTCATACAAACTACAAAATCCAGGAGGATGCCAGACTACAAATGTAGAGTAATTTTATTTACTGAGCGACAGGGGATGTTAATAATCTGTCGATAATTTCTCTACTTCAAACAAATGTTCTTGTGGCTTTGAATTCACACAGGATGGATGTCCATGAGAAAACAAAACTAGATGAAACCTGGACTGTCAGTCAGCTCTGAGGCTGCTTCTATAACTTGAATTACATCCACAGCACTTGCTAGTGCAACTGTGTATATGTAAGACAGTTTGAATTGGCTGGTCTAAGTGTATAAAGTATGGTAGCAAACAGGGAATTCTCCAGGAGATTTATGTTTGTCTTTAGAAGTAATTCTTTTTCTCATTGTATCTATTTTTT
>JAOXJM010000023.1:1643376-1654158 GCA_026413425.1 Tringa solitaria
AAGAAACTTAAGCACTGACTTTGGGCCAAAAGGTACCATCTGTCTTAAATAACAATTTTCCTGAAGAAACAGTCTCTTCATATGATGCATGATGGAAAGTGTAGCAATCGTGCACTTGTTTAAAACTTCCCATTGTTTCTTGGTTGTAGAAGGACGGTCAAAATGGTGGTGAAAAAGTCATCAACACGTTCAGTTCTTTTTCATCCTGGTGAATCACTTACTGTGTGGTCGAGAAACTTGTCCTATTTCCATTGGAAAAACAAGCTTCTCCTGGCAGCAGATACCAATTGAAAGGCAGTGTAATTTCTGGTCTACCAGCTGTTGATAATGACGTGTAGGTTTAAGTTTAGACCTCTGTGGTCCTTGGTGAGTGGACAGTGGAGTCTGACTGGTTTATTCATATGAAGAGGTCTCTGAGGTTGTTAATGAGATGCAGCTAATCTGTGCATAAAGTTAAATAGCAATATTTAAAATCCAGTTTCTAACTCATGTTTCATGTCTCCTAATCCTATGTTCAGTTCCCAGGGGTGCAGTTGCTGTCTTGAAAAATCAAAGTATTAGGTTGTGACAGTGAATGAAGTCCTTTGGAGGAGCAGGATCATACTTTATTGCCTCACTCGGAGTAAGGAGGAGTATTCTGGTTCATCATATGCTTTCTTTATCCTGGAATGGAAACAGATTGTGCAAAAAGTGTTATCAAAATGCCACCAACCCCCCCTTCCTGTGAGCAGCAGGCCTCCAAAGGGAATCAGTAACTGTAGAGGAACACGTTTAATTCTTACGGGGTAGAGGGAACACTGTCTCATTCCTATTCCTGGTCTCTCCTTTTGTAAAGACGAGGTTGTATGTACGGTGAATTCTGTACTCCCTAAGTGTGCTTCACTGTGAGCTCCAAGCTAAATACTCTTGGTTAGCAGTATTATTGGGAAACTCATGTGATATAATAAAGGAATCAAGCAGTCACGTGTTCAGTATATCAAAGAGAAGCAAACGGGTGTATGTGTCTGTCTTCTCTTATCACTAACACTAGCCTAAAGGGGTAGAAAACCCTTTTGGTTTAATCTAGTTATCAGTTGATTGAGTAGAATTCCTCTTCCGTTTCTTCACTTTATCTTTCACAAACATTTAAGTGCATCATCAATTGAGGATACTATTAATACATCCTATTACTTGCACTTTACCTTTAATTCATGAGTAATTTCAAGATAGCTCAATATTGAGGTGTTCCTTGCCACAGGGATGGCAAATCTGTACACGATTGATTGTTTCTTGTTTCATCTTAACAAGGCCCAACTTCCTACCATATTCGCCAAAGTATCTAAAGGATAACAGAGATTACTTATGCACTCTTGAGTATGTTATCAAATATGCAATATATACATGATATATTAAAATTGCATGTTATCTGTGGATCTATATAAATATATCCCAGGAAATGATTCCCTCAGGGCCAAGCTGAATATTGTAAGATGACCTGTGTGTACATTGCGCTGGGCTAAGTGCATGTAGAGCTGACTTGCCGTGTTCACATCATGTAGGGCTTAGTCCTAGCCTCCATATTGTCTCTCCATGGTCCAAGATGTTGCAGTTACTTGATGATATTTTTATAGCTCAAGATGTCTTAAATACTGTATGTAGGTGCTGTGCTGCAGCCCACCAGAGTGAGGTTCTTAAAGCAGGAAATTGTCACAAGTCCTGGTGCATGTGGTGGTGTTCAAGGATAGAAATCTTGCTGGAAAAATGGAGCTTTACACAGGGAGGATGGAGACAAAGATGGAGCAGTCTCATTCACTGTTTCTTGAGAACATTCCATGAAGAGAACTGTAGCCAGAGTTGTACCTGGGTTTTGTTTCAGAAGAAGTTACTCAGCTGACTCCAAGAGACAGCCTGGAAGGAAACTGATGTTTATATAATTTCTGTGACTGGAGAATGGGACTTGAGGCTGAACTTGGAATTCTTGATTTTAAAGTGTACCTGTACCCAGTCAATGCTGAAGGTAAACCCCATGAAGCAATGGAGTACTGGTATTGCAAAGGACAGGAGAAATGAAGAAATGTATTCCTATTACACGTGATAAAAAATGAAATATTTCTTGCCTAAAGCCACAGTATTGTGGAACTACAACTTGAGTTCAGGGAGGGTAGAAGGACAAAGGCTCTTGAGATCTGAACTTTCTACATGGCTAGAGAAGCACTCTTTGCAGTCCTCCTGACTTTAAGAGCTTTTAACTGGAGTCCACTAGGAGTTGAGTCCAGAAATACATGATTGTAAGGTATCACTTACCAGAGGTAGATAAATACAGACTTAGAGAAGTCAACTGGTTTTGAGAGATCTTGCTCTTTAATGATTCAGGTATGGGACAAATAGGTGGATTCTTTCTTTCTGTGTGACAGCTTCTCTAAAGTTTGTTTTTCCTGATCTCCCAAATTACATCAGTATCAGAACGGTATATTTGGGATAATTTGCATAAGCATTATTTGATAAATATTTTAGTATTTCTAAAATCAGGATCTTGCCTAATCTAGTGGATTAAGCATTAGAATGATATACAGTAATGGATCTAAATACTATTTTTAATGGGACAGAATTCAGGAAGTCTAGAGCATACTACACCCTGGCAGTATTTGGATTTTTCACAATGCAGTCACTTCTTTTTTTTTTTCATATCTGAACACAGAATAAGAAATTTCACTTTAATTTTTACTGATTTCTATAAGAAGAAAGTACTAATTACAGAGTCCAAAATTTAAGAGTCAAAACCTTTTACAGAAGTAAATTCCATGGTGTATCAAGCACTTGCAGAACCCTTCTTCATAAAAAAGAAAGGGCCTATTTACAACTCATCTGTACATACACAATGTATGAGGTATTTTGGCTCGTTAATCATGTGGTCAAATTTTATATTAAAAAACCAAACAGATTGTGTGGTTAGCAGGGAGTTGCAAAACTAAATGAAGCACATTCAAAATACATTTTTGGTATAATTCCATTTTCCCAATTCACGTATTAAATATGAATATAATAGCCCAGGTTTCAAAACCAACAATGTTCTCCTTAGAAGTCAGCATCTTTGTTTTCAGAGTGTTAGGAGTTTCCATGAGTTACGTTGTACTCATAGCACACAGAGATGGGTGTGGGTATTAAGTAGGACACTGGCCTTCATGGAGCACTGTGAGAGGTTAGGAAATTTTGAGCCATATGAAGGTTAGAGTTAACATCCACATTTGCAAGTTTCATTACAAGTTCCTCAAGGTTTTCAGTTTCTCAGCTAGGGGCTCAGATTTAAATTCCAGACTTAAAGTATGTAAATTCTTTACTAGAAATAGATCTTAATGTCTCTGTGATTCAGCTCACTGTTTTCTGCTTGTGGACTGTGCCCCTTTGTCTGTTGAGACAGTAAGTTCTTTGGGGCATAGTCTCCTCCTGTGGGTACGTATGGATCCCAGTGAGAGGTACTCTGAGCTCCTGGGTACAGGACCTCCAATTTTTTCTCTCTCATTGAATAGTACTCTCTGGTAGGACAATAGAGTGTGTCCCAATTTTTAGGCTAGGACAACCTGCTCAGGCCTGGAAACATTACAATGATATGAATAAATAGTTGCAGGAGATACCTAATTGCCCAGTGAAGTAGCTGCGGGTCTGAGGTATGCTTAGCATTTTGGAAAAGTGTACAGCTTCTGGCATGCTTAGAAAAACTTTTGACTTTCCCTTATTTTGTTTCCAGCAGTACAGCAGAGATGCTAAGTGCTTTGTTGCTGCCACAGAACAGGTCACCTCTGAGTATCACCCCTTTCTGTTACCTTAACATATACCAGCAAATGGTTTGATAAGGCACAATAGCTTTGCTAATCTTCAGACAATCCAAGTGTCTTCATGTGTCAGACATTTCCACAGGACCTGCGGGGACACAACAGTAGAGTTGACCACTAAAATATGCTCTTTTATTGGATATGGGCAAACAAATAAGGTTTTGGTCAAAGTGGTTAACAAAGACCAAAATGGCATGCTACTTGCTCGTTTTTCTAAAAGTTTTGTGTGCTATGGAGCTTTGGGCTTAGCTGGAAACCTTGGATGTCATTAATGAGCCTCTGTGCTTCAATTATCAGCCTTTAGTGTAAGGTTAAAAGGTGAAAGAAAGAAATCCCAGACGTATGCATCATGCTGCAGAATGCACATATTTATCATACACAGATCTCAGGAGAAGTCCCCCACAAAGCTGACACTAACATTAACAGCCAGATGTGCAACTTGGATCAGAGCAACAATGAAAATAGGCTGTGGTTTACAACTGCTTGCAACAATAAACAAAGCATATCAAAGGATCCCCCAAAACATACTTTCTCTGTAGAAACCTACATGGTTTTATTATTCCAGTCTCTAACTTGAAAGCATTTTTGTCATTTTTGTAGAAGAAGAATTAAATAGTTGCAGATTCCTACTAGGGACAATTGTCAGGGCTTACTGGTCAACCTCATCCATCCCAAAGAGACTGTGTGCATAGTCAGCAAGAACTTCCTTAAGGAGGATGTTACTTGCCAAAGTCTACTTTCCTAAATTTGTGATGCACTTTTATATGGGCATTACTTATATAAGGCTCTTCCCACTGCCATTACAAATGTAAATTTTGTAGCTTCAGTTGGGCTGTGCAATATTCAGTTCTTCTGTCTGGTTAACAGGATAAAACAAGAGTGTCCATCCTCTCCAAGCAGATGTTAATTGCTTTTTACAGGTAGGCACAAATATCACAATATGGCATGACAAAATGCCATAAGAAGCCTTTGAAACACATTTCAGTATTTAAGCATTTAAAATGTGTAAGGTGTAAGTTGGAAGTGTTGCCCTGTAGAAAAATTAATTCAGCTTTGCAAACTGATCTGGAAGAACTAACCTGTGAATGGGAAGGCAACAGCAGCAGCTTTATTATGAAAACAAGTAAAGTCTCTGTTTCAGCTTGCCTTTTTCCTGAATCTATTTTAAATCTTTAGCATTCTTTTAGCCTCCGGATTCCTATAAAGTTGAAAGATGCCTTGTTCTCCAAGGCTCATATCACCTTACTAGGAAAGCCATGGAGGAGGACTCATAATGTCTCCTATTATATAGCTATTATCTTTACTTAATGTTGACATGAAATTCTTTGCTAAAGTTCTGGCAATAAAGTTGAAGAAACTTATTCCCTAAATTGTTTCAGCTGATCAAGCAAAATTTGGAATTCTCTTTATGTCCTGAAACTTCAGAAAGTTAATAGTTTGTGTTATCCTGACTCAGTCAAACTCTTGTCACTTTCCTGGAATCTTTGTGGGCTGAAATACCTAGGTATTTTTATTTTTGCAGACATCTGCACTCTGCCATGGAATTAAATGTGAGAAAATTTAAGTTGTATTTTATTACTTCAGAATACCTCTCTGTAAGGCACTCTAGGTGGAAAAGAACAGACAAAATATTTGTTCTTGGATTAATTTCTTCTATTCTGGCCCTCCCCTTTTTACCTTGGTGTATTACTTCTACAAGGTACTGAGTTTTCCTGAATCAAGCTAGAAATAACCATCAGGCAACAAAATAGATAGGTGATGATTTCGGCCATGCATGCTACGTCTTCAGATGATCACGCGCAATATCATCATTTCCTTGCTTCTTAGAGGTCACATTTAGGAAGCCAGTTGTTAAGGAAGCATATCAGAAACAGAATGCCTGCACAGAAATCTCTAAGTTCACTGAATTACAGGAGAAGGAAGGGAGGTTTTGAGCACATTGCTGAGAAGGTAAACGATACTCCTTATAGTAGACTTTGTCTCAGATCGGTGTTACCCCATGATACCTAATCAGAACTTGCTCTTCTCTAACACTGAAGATGAAGCTCTCTTAAAAGGTGAGATGCAGGAAAAAAAAATTATAAAAACATTCAAAATGGGTCTGCCTGTTAAAGTTGGTGACTATGAAACTCTGGGTGTGAGCAACTGTGACTTCTTGAGTTTTAAGATGAGATTAAAATGTTCAGAAAGTAGAGGCAAGGACTATGTACCCGCCTCTCCAGGCAGTGCAGACACTTTTACTCGCTCTCCTGAAGACCCAGAGAGCTTGAAACCCTTCATTGCACAGTAGCATGGCTACAGAAAGGCGGGGAGTTAGTCCTGGCTGCAAAGCAAGAATACAAGCTTAAACGTGAGACTGAAGAAGACATAGAACCTGTACCCCCCAGTTTCTGGCCATATGGTGTTCCTGGTGTCATCTGTGAGAAGGGCAGATAGTATTTGCTGGGAGTCTTTATCATCATCTGCAAATTTATTTTTACTCTAGGTAAATCAGTAGCTGTCTCACCATGTCCCTCTCTTCCCATTATTCCTGGTAGACTGAGAACTTGTCAGTGACTGGAAGTGGGGTGGAAGCAGGAGTGCTTTCCTAACTCACTGGATAGTCTTTACATGCTGCAACAGACAAGCTGTTGTGGTCATGGGATTAAAATATTACAAGCTTTGTTTTGAAACAACGACAAGGAATGTTTGCAATGACTCCTTGTGCAGTGGTTTGTGATTTAGCTCATGTCTGGAAACCACAGTTTCTAGATTGCAGGACAGCTCATAGCTTGGGAATTTCCAAGGCGACTATTAACTGGAATGTCAGTTTATATAACTGTGTCTGTGTGAGTTCAAGTTTGTCCTCTTACAGGTGGCAGTGGTGCTGGGCAGGGGAAGGGAGAACAGGAGAAAACCTGTTACTGTTCATTTTGCATGGATGCGGTGGAAACTTTGACCCACCATATCTGGAATTAATCTATCTGGCAAATCAAGTACAATCATGGCAAGAAATGATGTTTGCTACACTGAAGCCTTTCCTATGGGGCTGATCCAGCTTCTTATGAGGTCAACGGAAAAGCCTTCATAGACTTTAGTGGGAGTCAGAACAGCTCTTAGTGGGCTTTGTAGGTTCTTTATGTCTTGAATGGGTGCAAGGGCCTCTGTTCCATTCCGAAGTTCATTCTGAACTAGACACTACAGAAGGGATAGGGTTCAGAAAGCACATAGGAGGGTGTTTGAGACCCTTTGCTAAGAATGAGAAGTACCATCTATCGGTTTGCATAGTTTCAGGTTAAGATATCTTTTTTTTTTTTCCTTTGCCTTCATTGTACATGAAACCAAGGTGCAAACTCAGCACCATAAACACGAGTCTGCACAGTGGTGCCCAGCTCTGCTGCTTCCTTAGTACCTGCTGAAGCAAAACCATGCAACTTTGGTTCTGCAGAACAGGACAGCTTCTTAGCATGGGACCGCATAAGGTCAGAGGCTGAGAATTGAGAGACTATTATTTGCTGAAGACACCATGAGCTGTAAGAAAACGTGTACACTCCCCAAAACCCTCGTCCAAATTCAGAGCATGTCGAGGCTGACTGGGCACTGCTGAGTGATAAAAAAACCTTAGGAAGGAATGAGAGGCAGGAAACAGAATGTGTTCAGAATGTACTTTCTTTCTTTCTTTGTTTTACTGGGGTCAGTATATCTCCAAGATGAAAGATTCTTCAGGCACTCGAGGCTGTATGTTTTTCTGCTTTCATTGCCACTTTTTTCCTGACAACAGGAGTGGTGTCTGCTGCAGATTTGGTGCCTGGGTAATGCATTAGAGAAGCCAAGAACAGATGCAGTACTGCAGCACACTTAGACTGGCAGAACATAATAAACTCATGGAGGTAGTGCTTTCAGAGGACCAAACAGTAACCTGGTGAGCACTCAGCTGTGGGCAAACCAGGATAAGAACTGCTAGCCTGAATTTTTCCAAAATTTTCTTCCTCGGCTCTCAAAATAGCAATACTGTCCTAAATACTAAGAAATAGAAAACCAATTCATTACCAATGAATTATTTTTATTTGCCTTCTCATGTCATTTTAAAGTGGCTAATTTTGTGTTGTTTAAACCCTTTTTGGAACTGAATGCCCTTAGACTCCCATATAAGCAGAACGCCTAGCTTTCTCCAGTGCCTAATTAATGCTTTTTTCTTTAGTCACCAATGATTCTTTGAATTTTTCCTTGTATCTATCATGACTAAAAATCTGTGCTTTTAAGGTGAAAGGTCTGATTGCAGTTTAGCGTCTTTGACTGGCAGAGCCAAATCTTTTCAACAAGAACCACAAGTATCGAAGGATTCCTAACACAGTGGTGAGAAATGTTAACATTACAGACATGTTTACTGAAAAGTGGTGTAAGTGTAGTAAAAATGGGTGATGAAAGCTAATGAACACTGCTGTAGAAAATTAAAAGCTGCATTCATAGCTTAGACCCTCATGTCAGGAAATGTGGTGACATGCTTTCTTCATAACCATGAGTTAGCAGAGTTTACAGCAACCTACTTCTGAACCTGGCATAGATATTTTCTAGAGATAAACTGCTGCCTAGACTCTGTGAATCGGAATGTTATTGGACAAAGAGGGCCAGCAGTCCTTCTTCTGAGTAGATCTTGGATTAATTTGTAAGATGCAGAATTGTGCTAATACCTTAAATGTAAGAAAACAAAATGAGTGATAGGATTTTAAGATGGATTTTACATCAACAAGTGAGTGCGGAATGTAATACACCATAAACATGTAACACTCACCTCTTCTGCATTACAAGGTAACATATTGTTTTGTTTTCAGTTTACTTCCCACCCTCTAACTGTTGTTCTGTTTTCCATTACTGCAGCTTGCAATGTTTACAACAGAATCGTTGAATCATATGAGTAGGGTCCAGCAAGTCTTATTTGTTCCACCAAAATTCCTTCCATGTGTCGAAGCTTCTTTTTTTCTTTTGCTAATTTTTGTCATGTGCTCAATTTCAGTCATTTCTCCCACACATTGGAGGCCAGCATCCTTCCCTCACCACTGACAGGTTTTGAGGCCTTACAAGAAGTAACCAAAGTCTGTTGGACTTACCACATCCTTAGAATAATGAAATAGCTGTGCAAAACTAAAAGCTGCTCTCAAGAAGAGGGAAGAGGAGAAAGGCAAAATAGAATAGCAAAAAAAGGGACTTGGACTGGAGAATGTAATTGGTGATTCAAATTAGAGACGCTAAATGGTATGAGAAGAAATATAGCAAGAGCTAGACCTCTCCCTAATATTGGAGGAACATATGATTTCAAAATGGCTGACAAGACATAAAATCAAGTAGCTAAATTCAAGTGAGGGAAAGCGTTGCATCTCCAAGATAAACTGAGCAAACTCGTATGGGAGAGTGAAAGGCAGAGTGGGATTTTGAGCATGTTTCTCTGTAGTCCCTTTGAAGTTTGTCGGCAAGAGCTCAGAGTCATGTAGGGTTTCGTCAGGGACTACTGTGTACTTCATTTTCTCAACAGTGCATTTTGTGCATGTACGTTTGGGGGCAGGTTTCCAAACATTTAATGCTTCTTTCTTTCCTTTGGGAAAGGATGATTTGGGTCATTGGTCTTTAAAGAACTTTTTCCAACAACGGTTTTCATTTGCTCAAGGAAAGTGAATGGGAATTCTATTAGAAGCAAATGCATAGCAGAGACATCTACTACTGCCCTTTAGCTGCTGGAGGCTTTGCTCTCGTGTGTTTTATTTACCTCATAAAAAAAAGCTTAGAACCTTGTAAAAAATATATATCACTGAAAAGATGTGAGACTTAGCACAAATATATGCCACACACATAGACTGATCTTTTCTTTGCGTGTATCCAATAAACCTTCTTCTTTTTATGTTGTTTTTTCCAACTTCCTATTGTTTCCTCATATATGAATTTGCTTTGGCTTGGGCCACGCTACCTCCATTGTTGCCATAGGCTTTTTCTCTCTCTACAAATTTATAGCTACCCAATAAAAAAAAAAAAAGTGAAGATACACTTCATTAGTAGAGCCGAAGTATGTAAATGTTTATAAGAAGTGATGCTTACATTAATCTTAAGTAAACTGTAAGAACATATAAAACTTTAAATGCTTAATACTTTCTGAACACTACATTTTGGTACAGGATTAGAACTTTTGGTAGCCAAAATGTTAAGGAATAAAGAACTGGAGCTCAGATCCAGCACTGTCACATATAAATTTTGAATATATGGAAGGTTTTTAAACAGTGTTTGAAAAAGTACTTGAAAATATTTGGGTCATACTCATAACCAGGCCCCAGAGGAATCTTTGTATTCTTCCATTTGGTCAAAGGCCTGTATTTTAGAGAGGTGGAGGACTCAGTGTGCTTCCTCATGGCTAGTCATCCATCAGCAGGACTACTGTCATAGTTGGCTCTGCAGTTCCTGTTCCTCATTCACATTCCTACTGCAGAAGCCAAAGACTCTGGAATGTGGATGCTGAGGCATGGTCTGAATTATCTGTCTTTTGCAAGGCAGAAGTTTGCTTTTCAGCACAGTCTTTAATTGCACAGAAGAAGCTAGGCAGAGTATTTGCACCAGCATGCTACTTATAATCAACACGGTTTTCATTTAAGAACTTTTTTTTTTAATCTAGTTGAGAGTACACTCCTTTTTTAAGATGTTGGACTTTATTTTCTTAATCTTAGGATCACTCAAGTTTCCTGTAGAGGAATAATTTATCCATGACCCTCCCGTATCTATTTTATTGTGCTATTTCTCTTATGAGATTAATTTGTAGTGCAGCCTTTTAATATAGATGGAAGCTTCCAAGGGTCAGAAAAGCCCACAAAATTCACTAATTTGACATAGTGTGGGTATTACTGGCATTTGAAAATCATGTCTGTAACCCCTTCCGGGGTCAAAAGCTGCAGCTAGATGGAAACGTTGTAGAGAAAATGATAGTTTGGCCAATAAGTCTACATTACAATTCTTG
>JAOXJM010000023.1:1658700-1695216 GCA_026413425.1 Tringa solitaria
ACAGGTTGCCAAGGGAGGTGGTTGAGGCCCCTTCCCTGGAGATATTCAAGGTGAGACTCGACGAGGCCCTGGTCTAGTTGGGGGTGTACCTGCAGACTGTGGAGAGGTTGAACTAGATGGCCTTTGGAGGTCCTTTCCGGCCCAGACCATTCTATGATTCTACTCTGTGTATTGCATAAGGTTCAAATGTCCTTGAAGAACTTACCAATCAGAATCCTTTACTATCTCAATATATTTTGGGCAAAACCAACTTTAAAGTTATCACTTAAAGTGAAATTTTCAGACAGGTAGTCTTCTAATGACAGTGTCTTTGGTGGGCTTTAGGATGACAAAGGAGAGAGGGCTCATGTCTATTTTGCTTGTCCTTAGAACCTCTCTGCTAATAAAAAATTAGATGAAAAAACCCTAATCCATCAAGAAGAGGACAGGGCAGGAATCTTTGAGGGAAGTATAGTTTGGAAATGCTGATTATTTTTTTTCAGTGTAAAAGAACAGTTTCAATCAGTTTTTGATTTTCACACTCAACTTTGAGCAAAACTCGCAAGAAATTACATCTTTGGCATTATTTAAATGAAAAGTTTTGTTTTCCAGATGCAAACTCCTATTAAAGCATAAAGCTAAAAGATCAATAAGCATAAATTTAAAAGGTCAACATTGAAATATCATGCATTCTGAAGAAGTGCTTTGAATGAAAATTGTGGAGAAACTTTACAATCATTCATATCTAGGCAGTAGCAAATAGAGAAAATAGAATTCTTATGTATCAATAGATAGCAAAAAGTTTTATCTTGCTGCCATAATTATTTTCATTTTACAGATGGGAAGATTGAGGCAAAAGAGGAGAAAAGTTTGTTTTCATAATGCCTAAAGTGGGTAGGAATCAAAAAGTACGTCAGTAGGTTCATGCTATTTGTGTTGTATCCTGACCACAGGGGAAGCAGTTCTGCATAACTGCCAAGAGAGAGGGTATATTTGCTGGGCACAGCCTTAAGAGCATAGGCAGATGAGTTAGTATCTCCAAGTGTAGGTAGAAATACCCTGTAGAAGCTGCACTGTGACTCACAGAGTTAAAAAGATGTTGTCTTTTCCAACCTGGTGCTTATATTTGGACAGTTGATAACTCTAGAATGGGTGGATTTGCTTGGAAGCCAAAACCAGGATGAGAGTTGCAACTTAACCTCTATTTGTCTAGACCACAGAATAATGTTGACTGCAAATCATAAAGTTCTGCAAGTCATCTGGTCTAGCCTCTGGCTCAAAGCAGGCTGGCTTCATAGTGGGATCCACTTCAGAGTTAGATTAGGTTGCTCAGTGGCCAGACAGCAATTCACAGGATTTGAGTGATGTTTTGAGCAGATTGGTACTCCAGCTCTGTGCCGTGGAAGAGGAGCCATGTTACAACCAATTTCGATAATTTGGGCAGCAGAGTTTCAGTGATAAAGAGTAAAAGCGTCTCAAATGTGCCTTTTGAACCACTGAGAATGGAAGTCATCATCATTCAGGCCAACATAAAATACCTATGCAAGCAGACAACTGACAGAGCAGTATCAGATGCCACAATAAATGGCTGCCTGCTAGCAACAGCTGGTTTGCCGGGAGGAGAAGCAACATGGACAACATTGGCAGATGGTTCAACAAGCAGTGGCCCTGCTGTAACATGGGACAATGCTGCCAGCAGCCTTGTTAGCAACAACTGCACTAGCGAGTCTTTTAAGGATGGGGGCTACCAAGAGGGTGCTTTGTGCTCGCTGTCCAGTAGCTAAGTGACCCTCTGATGAGGTGACCAATCTATTTGTCCCTTACTTGTGTGGAGCCCAGCCAGGAGCAGGCACAGCCCTGACCACAAAGCTGTGACATGATGCTGGAGGCTGGCACCATGCCAAGTGGTTGTGAGTGGGACCAACCATCCCCTAGAGCATTGCCTCATCTTTTCTTTAGTCCACGTGAAATTGTGCCCTCCTGTTGAGGCTGGCCATACTGAACTGATGTGACCTAATCAAAGAGATGCTCCGACAATGATTCCAGGAAAGGGATGGATCCCAGGGGAAGCTGGTTGTATATAATGGCTTGTGACCTCTGGCTGTGGTTGAAGCTGAAATGTCATAGTGGGGTGTGGGTTGTAGAGCTCATGCTTGTGGAACAATCTGATCATGCAGCGTTGGCACGGGACAAGGATTTAGCACTGAAGAACCATGTTGAGACGATAACTGGCTCATGAGCAACTATGCAATGTCTGTGGCAGCATCTTGATTGCCTTGAGAAAAGTCACAGGAAGCTTGGGAGGGGGTGAGAAGATTTTTTCATTTGCAGGCACTGTCACTGCCCTTAGTTGTGCCAACCTCTATGGGGCCTGGCAGGCTTGTGCCTTCTGTGCTAATGGCAACAGTGGCCTTGTGGCTACCTGGCCAGCTGCCCCTCCTGCCAGCCTCCCACTTGCTGGAGTGGGGCATGGAAGGCCAGCAAGAACTAGCAAGAAGCAGATGCAGCCCAGAGCTGTATCTAGGAATGGGAAGGCTATGAGGAAACAATCCCCCAGTCCAGGAGTCCTGTTTTTTTTGTGTTGGTGTAGAGGGGGCATCTGTTGCAAATAACCTCTGCAACGAGTGTTGCTCTGGACTAGGGCCATGCCCTAGTGACTGTGGTGGAGCTAAAAAAGGACCTGAATATTTTTCTTTCAGAAATGTCCTAGAGGGATAGTGTAGTTTGTGGTGGTAATAATGTAAGAATTCAGAGACAATTGCTGGCAGAAGGGGAAGTGGATGTGGCCCAAAGCATTAGGAATTTCTCCTTGAGGAGAAAACTCACACTTTCAGTGATCTTGAGGCTAAAGTAAAATCTGCCAGACAGTAAGGGATTGTAGGTACTAAATGCAAATTGGATAGTTATCTGTAGCCTCTGAAGAAGACCAACAGGAAAAAACTCTCAGGTATTGGAAATAGGCTTGCAATTTTAGATAACGTAAGGGTTAGGGTAGTATTAATAGTAATCTGAAGTACCTGATCAGAGGGGCTGGTTGCTTTCCTTCTCACAGAGGAAGGCAGGAATTGATTTAGATAGGTAAGAAAGGATGGCATCATAGTGTTCATAATCAAACTGGAAAACTCTTTGCATCTTATAGAAAATACAAAAACATAGTAAACCATGTCTAGCAAGTATCATGATCTGCTGATAAAGTATTTGCTCTACTGATAAGTAAGTAGTGATATCAACATGTTGATATATTTCAGGAATGCCAAAAGATGGGACCAAAGGAAAACGGAAAGAAATTTAACGTTACAGTCACTCACAGATGCTTATATGAGTTTAATAAGTTGTTGCAGGAATTGTGAACGTTTTCCAGAGACTCACAGTAAACGTGTCACTGCTTAGCACGTGAGAACCTGTGCTGAGGAGGGACAGCATTGGCAGAAATAATGATGAAAACCTATCAGTATTAGAGAAGGAGCTGTAAAGAGAGAAAGCAAAGGAATTCATGTTCTACCAAGTAATTTTTTGTTTCCTGGAGATGAAAAATAGTGTATCTATCTGGGCTACTGCATAGGAAGGGAAGATGGAATCATGGCAACTGAATACAATGAAGCCTTGGAAGACAATAGAACTGTGAGCATGTTTCTTGTATAGGATAATGTCACCTGTTTCTTCTGGAGCTTCAGCCTTATTAGAGCCCTCATGTCAGTTTATAAGGGAGGAGACAGGAAATGTTTAAAAATCTATTTGAATAGTTTAAAATCCCTGGTGGCTCTCTGCCCTAGACAAGGATTTAATCTGTCATGTGGTGCATTGCCTGGAGGGTAGGGGTGGTTGTGTCACACAGTTTGAGCAATTTCAGAGAACAACAATCTGGATATGCATCCAGATACTGGCTAAAGCTGAATGGGGCAACTCCCAGAGAGAAAGAAAGCATCTATGTTTCATTTGGGAAAAAAAAAATACCTACAGCCTCCCGTCTCTGCCCCTCTCCACCCCTGAACACTGTCTGTATGGGAGACCTTCTAGTAAAATGACAGAGATCAGTACAGCTGCGAATGTCTCACCAGCCCTAGCATCTTCCTAGATGTAGAACTGAACTTCTGTCTTACTCAAGAGGGCCCATAGCACATGGTATACATGAGAGAACATGGGATACCAGTCTTGATGCCATTGGATGTATTTTTACAACAGGTAAGAGGGAAAATAAACTCATGAAATGCTGAATGGTAAAGACTTCCCTGAAAAGAAATGCTAAAATTCTCTCCTTTCTTGGCAGCATCTGCTCTAAGGCTGGCAAAACCTGGTAATGGTGAGGCATTTTGTGAAGCTTGAGATACTGTTCTTTGGTGGGGTGGGATCATGTTTTCACAGAGTTATGTGGAGTATATCCTGCATTTTTCTTGTGAAATCTTTGGCTTGGAGCTATTTAGGTCACCAGGAAGATCCAGAAAACATATTGAAATGTAATCAGTGTCACTAGTTATGCCAGCCGCAATGCATTTTGTGGAAATGGCCTGGACATCTGTGATTGAAAGATAAACACTCAGTAGCCTTCTGCCTAGGAAAATGGCTGCTTTTAATCAGCGTGTACACACACTTGAAATAAGTAAAAGAACATGTAACAGCTTTCACTTTCAAAATCTCAGCCATCTTCTCACCAACCAAGGGCAGGACACTTGCTGAACAAAAATGAAGTTGAATCTATTCAAAGTTTCCATGTCATCCAAATTCAAATTACCAGGGAAGGATAATCTTTATGGTGGACATGAAAAATAAATGATTAATGGAAGCTTGGAAGTGATTTATTTGGAAGGCTATGAGTTCAGTCCATATTTTGATAGGAAGGAAGGTTAGGTTCTTAGCCTGCAAGCGGGTGTATAAAGGAAACAGTCCTTTGAAAAATAGTTCTGGGACTTATACCAGAGACCAAAAGTTGTGTCAGTCACTAGTGGCAACTCAGTTTCCAGGCTGGATGCTAGAATGGCTCAGACTCCCAGCTCTTAGTGATGGTCACAAGCTAGGTTGATACCAGGATTTCATGTGAATTATGCAAAAACAGCAGTCTTTGCACTTGGGTGGTGGCCATCTGCAGAACAGAAGCCAAGATGGCATGATATTACTTCGGGAATGCCCATATCAGATACATCTAGAGCTGCTCTGCTAGAAGACTGCCATAAGGACAGATCCAGCCAGCTGTATTGTGGACCTGCCTTTTGAAAGAGATGTCTGGGATGTAAATGTAGAGGAGAGGGATTAAGAAGAATAGCCATGCTATCATAGAATCATAGAATTGTTTGGGTTGGAAGGGACCTTGAAGATCATGGAGTTCCAACCCCCCCTGCTGTGGGCAGGGACACCTATCCCAGAGTATCGCTGTGTTATCCAGCGTATGGACACAGTGGCGCCATGCTTTGCTCCTCCCATACTTAGATGTTGTTTTGCAAGTAGAATCTCAGCTTCTCCTCGAGGTACCACTGAGAAACGTGAAGGTAAGGGCCTGTCTGAGGTACTTTGAAAGAGGACTTAAGGAGAGAAGGTGGGCTGTTCAAGTGAGATTTGTGTGTGTGTAGCGTGCCATTAAACAAATAAATCTAATTGCTTGCTCCATAACTGAAAAAAAACACCAAACCCTCAGAAAATGGTTTGTCAACAAGGAAAAGAAGAATAATTTCGAAGTGGGGAGAAAGGTCTAAGGAAGGCCCTCATCAAGGAAGAAAAGGTAGTCATCTTGCTGAGATTGGAGGCTATCTTTAATTAGGGGAAGCTGAATAAAGAAGTCCCCTTCTGCATGTCCACTTTTGGCCAAGCCTGTGTTTTTCTAGACCTTTTCCTTATGCCCTGAAAAAATAGAAATGGTCCTCATCTCAGCTGGAGGTGATGCTGATCAGGTGGCAGGTTGATACACTGGAGAAGGTGAATTTGAGCACAGTGATTTCTGGAGCTGAACCATGCCCAAAGTTCAAGTGATTTTGGTATCCTTTTGCAGTTTTGTTTTTTACATGGGTGATTTGCATATTCCAATTGCAGGCTTCTGCAAAACTGTCTGTCAGTGTGTATGTCATGTACAAGGCAACACTGAGGTGGCCTTGACAAATACACAGTCTGCTGTGTATAGATTCTGTCTGTGAATGGTTCTTGTTCACAGTCGTAATGAAAAAGTATCTGTTTATTTCCTGTAGGGATGTGCAGTATGAACTGACCAAACCTTACCTGTGCTGCTCATTTGTACAGTAATTTTTTAACAAAGGGAGCCTTTACACAGTGTGTTACTGGTCACTCAGGAAGGAAATCTGTGAGAAGTATTTGATGACTACTTGTGATGTTCAGGGCAGGAGAGTACAAATGAGCAGCTTCTGCAACTGTTGGCAAATAACTGAGAAAATTTATACTGTAAAATAAATGAACAAAGTACAAAAGCTGTGACAGCTGCATGCAGAGGAGTAACTTGAACTATTTAAAGCCTTTTTGCAGAATTCAGCCTTTCACTATGGAGGCTGAACAGCAATTATAGGATCTAATGGAAACAGGAATTTCTTTAGTGTTGTCATGGTTAGCACTAGTGGAACTGGCTTTATTAGAGAGAACGTTCTCTGTGGGTATGTAGTGAGCGTACTACTGTTACCACCTTTGCCATTTTTGCCTTTCTTCTCATTGCTCCTCTGGAGCTCTCCAGCAGAGGTCACGTAGGTGCTGTGTGGCAGTGTCTGGTAGGAGGGCAGTCCTCAAGCTGATCTCAGCCAGGGCACTCATAGTTATTTTCATGTTTCTAATGCATGGAGGAAGCCCTGGCATACTTCTGCTTTACAATCATTTATCTGGACAACTGATCAAAAGAGCTGAACAACTTTACTCAGAATTTCTATCTTGAAGAAATCCTGACAAGCTGATGCTTGTTTCAGTTTCAAATCTGAATGAAAAGACAATATAATATAAGTTTCTTGTGGGTTGAAAAGCTCAGATGAGTTTTCATGAGAAGTAACTATTTGAAAGAGTGAAGCAGTTTAGTCAAAACCAGTCTGTCCTTCCATACACTGTGAACAAGTCATGGAGGGCTGTGGTTTCAGGGCCATTAACTTATTATTTTGCTTTTCAAGTCATGGTCTTGATTTGGTTGATGTATCTTTTCATGTCTATCATTTCCACCTTTGACCTTATCTCCAGACAAAATTGTTGTTGGTGTGCAATTTTATTAGCATGGGCTCTGCACAAATCCAGACTTGCTACTGTATTGACAATACAAAACATTTTTTTAAACACATGAAATTAGATTAGACTGAGAGCACTTTGACTTTTCCTTCTGATGTTATAAAATGAATGAATGCAATTTATTCTCTAGCTTTGAACTTGAACAATAAATGAGGTCAGAAAAGACAATCCAGACTGAATATTTCCCCATCAGAAAATGGGATTTAGTTAAAACAGAAATAAATCTCTGCATCTGTTTTGTGGTGTTGTCTCATGGGACTAAGTTCCAAGCCTCTCTTGTTTTATTCTCTCCCCCAGGACCTGGGTGGTATCTGCATTACACTGCAGGATCTGCTCTGATACTGCACTGTTTTATGAGTAAAAAAAGTCTGGCAAAAAAACAGGTTTTAGGGATGCAGATTCTGGGGGACACCTAGAACTACTCACCTTCAGCAGTAGAAGGGATTCATTTATTCTCTGGAATGGATGTTGACATGCAAAAAAGTATTTGGGTGTGATTTTTTTTCCCCTAATGAGAATTCTGTGACAATTAGCTCTTTCCTAATAAAAAATAAGGAGATACAGAAATAGAAATAACAACAATAGAAAATAACAAGAATGCAATTACTGCTCATTTTTCAATGGGAAAAATAATTCATTGGATTTGTTTCTTAGTAATTATTATTATTTTGATTGCAGTCATACTTACAGGTTCCCATCTGTGTGGGGGACTCATTTCCTTGGGCATTATGTATCCTCTCAGTAAGTACCAAATGAAAAAGCAAAGTTTGGGAGGGACTAAACATATAGACCTTTTACATTCCCTTCCAGAAGAGAATCTATAGGAGAAGGATTCAGAATTATTATAGAGATAGCAAAAACTTTTGCACCAGGTGTTCTACAAGCTTAGGTAAAATAAATAGCATTTATTTAAAATAAACTGGTTTCAATGACATTTTCTCATTTCTCAAATCTTCACTCTGGACTGGAAGTTTCTCCTGTCCAGCAGACGATATTGGTCTTTGACCAATCCAAATAATCCCAACTGTTGCATAATCCTGCTAATGTTTCTCTCTTAAGATATGCCAAGGTAGGACAGTTTCTTTACCTCCCGTGGGAAAGTAAGAGAAGATCAGGAAGGAGGATTCTAAGTACACTCAAGTGACTATCACTGGGGTGTTGGAAAACACATAGATCAGACTGACCGTTGTTTAGTCCTATGTGCTCAACAAGTAGAACATCTGCACTTAGATGACGTAGGTCTGTGGTGGACTCAGAGACACCTTATTGAGCATGATTGAATCCATCTTATACAGGTGAGAACAGTGGGTTCAAACTCTCTCTCACGCTAACAAGGAAAAGCTCTGTAGCAAGCACCCGAGGTCTGCGGTGCCTGCATCCCCACTTGTGTGCCTCTGCCCAGGTACGGCTTTTGAGAGCCCTCAGTTTGCAAGGTATCGAGATTAAATTTACTTTGTATTTCATCTATGGGTTTGTGGTTGCTCCTGCTCATACCTCTCCCTCCCAGTGAGGAAATTCCAGAGTGCTAGAAATTCTTCATTGGATGAAAAAAGCAGGGTCTGTTCAAGTGACTGACCAGTTTCCTTTCTGGGTTACTTGTGTCACGGACAGATAAATTAAGAACTGAGAAAGGATGCTATAATATGCCTGAAACACTAAAACCTCTACATGCTAAGCTACACTTTGTTAAGCCTTGAAACCTTACAGAGCTTACCCTTTACTCTTCATTATTCAACATCACGTGATACCCGCCTGTTTTTTCTATGGAGATGATGAAATTATTGGTACTGGGTAAGGTGCTGGAGATAACATGCCTTCTTCCCTTGAGCTTCCTTTTTTCAGGCGTGTTTGTAGTTTTGGCTCATTTTTTAAACTATTTAGAAAGTGGTTATAGCTTTGAAATGGGGTTGGGTGATACTGCTAATTTCATGTGTGCTTGAAGGGGGAGAGGGAAATAATTGGCTGCTCTGTTATATCTTGAGGCATTGGAAATGGAATTACTTTGACTTCTGCCTAAAATGGCTCAGACCTGATTTCCCAATACGCTGATAAAACATCAAAATACCTCTGTTGAAATCAGTATTTCAGAATGCTCAAGTGAAGGTGGGTCACCAGTTTTAAGTATATATGATACAGGCAAATCCTGAAGGGAGAGAAGTCTTTACTGAAACTTAAATACCATGGTACTCCTTATTCTGCAGTGTTATTGATTTCTTCTTAGTTGTGGTTTGCCTGGAAGGCTGATTTTCTCCATTCCCTGCTCCAAGAGGTTGCTGTTTTCATTCACTCTAAGAAAATAAACTCATGGAAGTATATATAAACATTTGCTTCAAGCTACTCCAGTAGAATCCAATCCAATACGTACAGAAATCTTTCTAGTGACTGCAGTTTGATTATTTCCCTTTAGTCCTGTAGTGAATGACAGTTTCGTTTCAAAAAAAAAGAATAGGAAGAACGCTTTGGTGAAAACCAACATTTGGTATTTGTAAAATGAATCCAAGTGTAGCTGGTTTTCTGTTGGCTTATACAGTTGTGTTGTGTGGTGTACTTTCAGCAGTTCACATGTGTTCAGAAATACTGATCTGCATTGAATCCAGTTTCGTGTTGCCCCAGATGCTTGTTACTTACATACCTATGCAAATTCTTCATAAGAATGATTTAACCTACTTGATTCCTAGTAAATCATTGCTTTCTCTGACTGTATTGGGGACCTGCTGGTTTGCAAGTGCAAACATGCGTCCGAACAAAACCATATAATAAAAGTAATCCTGAAGAGTCCTAGTTAAAGCTGCTGGGTTTAGAGGGCACAATTTGTCCCTCACTGACACTGTGTAACTCAAGTCCATGTGGTGTGATACTGATTTTGAATGAGTGTAATAAAAAGCCAGATCAGACTACTTAGCCATGAAAGGACGGGCTTTTCAGGTCACGATCATATTTTGGTTTGCTTGTGACATGTATACAGAACTGTATGCCAATGTGTAACTTAATCAATACTTCTGAATTTCTATGACACAAATATGCAATTGCTTGAACGTCGTGCCAAGAGAAGCAGACTGCATCAGGAGTTGAGTTATTAGAAATATCAGCAGACTCACTCATTCTCCATCTCAGGATAAACAAATCCTCTGTGTCAGCATGGGATGAGATAACTCAGCCTCTTATTTCATGCTCTTAAGCTGGAGCCTGAGCAGGACTGTGTGCTGTAACTTGCCGCATTCTGTGGGCAGGGGAGTGCCAAAGTGACCCTTGGAGTGACAAGCTCTTTCAGTTGCAGTTCGTGTGCAGATTGTCAGTTCAGCAAAGTTCCAAGGAGCTATAAAGCACACCATATGTAGGATTGGTCCCATTTGATTAGACATATAATTGCTTTTCCTGCCTTCACATTACTGTCATTGGGCTGCTTCTCTACATGTCAAATGTTTTGATTCGGATCTCCTCCTTTGCCAGTCAAACCAAGACTATACAAACTCCGTGTCTGGACAGGTTTTCTCTTGATGATGTGTCATGTAGCATGTCCCCTTGCTTTAGCTGGGCTCAGATCATATGTCAATCATAGGAAGTTAAAAAAAAAAAAAAAAAAAAGTGGTTGAACCACAAAACCAATTTCCAAGATAGAAAATCAAAAATAGAGATGTTGCAGAGTTGAATGCCAAGATATCCTGGCCATCTGGGAAGAGGCCATTGGGCAAATTAAACAGAAAATTTCAGTGGAGATGTAACAAACAGCAAGTGTGTTGCAAAGCCTGCAAAAATCTCTGTAGACCTTGATGTGGTTGAGTGGTGGTCTGGAATTTGAGTGGCTGTTTGATATCCTAATTATTTATAGAAAATGTAGCATTATTATTTCCCAATGACCTTTGCTCAACTGTTGCTTTTAGTTGTTCTAATTGTCACCACTCACATGAATTATTTGTGTAGAATGAAAGCACTAATACACAGGAAATTGAAAGTGTCTGGTGTATATGTTTCCCCTTACCCTCTGCTGCGCATGTAGAAGAAAACAGCTTTTAACTCTGGCATTAGCTGACAGTAGGGAGCTATTGCTGCCTGTATTGCTGATTCCTAAAGCTTGGTCCACTGTCAAGATGATGTGACATACATTGACTGCAATGCCGCAGTATCCAGAGAACTACTCTAACAAAACAGTCAACAATTCAAAAGGAAGTTTTATTGCTCTTTTTTCCTCTGCTGACTACCATAAGTGCAAGATGCCATTTTTCATTGCTTAGCCTTGGGTATTAGGTGTGAGAATCTGTTTAATAGCACTGTCTATGAAGAAGGCACAGTCTAAGGAAAATGATCCCATGGTAAAAATTGACATTCTTTCACTGATTTTGCTAGTGAGAGAATCATTTGCATGAAGTGAGGATCATACCTACAGTCTGTATCCCCGAAGATCAGAAGTGTGTGCCAAACTGCCTGAGCCTTTTGTGCGCATATTCAGTGCAGAGATCTGAACTCTGCAGCATAACTAGTCTGGTTTAAGAGGACATTATGTTCAGAGATGTGAACATACCCTAGTAGACTTAGGCAAATCTGTGGATTGATCAAAGTATCACAAGATTACAGAGCAAGGAAAGACTGTATAAGGCTGTCTGTTGGGCTCTCCTTTTATAAAAGAAATATCTGAAAGTTTGGTTCAGTTATGTGTCTTTGCCAAAGGAAAAATGGACCTGAAAATTACCTCATGTTCAGACTTCCTTCCTTCTTTTCCTTCCCCCTGGAGCCTTGGGGTGGGTGATACAAAAATGTTGTGCCAGCTCTGCTCTGGACCCCTGCACTGGATGCATGAAGTCTTTTGCTATCTCTTCTAGGTGAAAACGACCCAAGAGACTAAGCTCGTGTATCTAAGGGAGATCTTCCCCCTACATACACAATTCCAAAATGCTACATTTTTCTTTAGCATTCAGTACATCTAAGAGGGAAGGGGAAGGGTGTTACTTCTCACCAAGAAGAACACAACTCTCAGCAGTGTTGGTTTTTTCATCAGAAGAAGCCCAGAGTAAGATGATCACCAAGTTAAAGGAAACAATGGGACTGTACATGTCATCTAAACATATACATCTGCAAGCCATTCTCTCCTGAATGCTTGGAAAGTTTACTGTCTAAATACTACTTTTTCTTACTCTTTCCCTGCTCTGTCTAGCTCTGATTGTTCTCAGCCTCAGGACAGAAGGTGGGTGCACTGCACAATACCACACAGTGCACCATCGCTGTAGAAGTCTTTAAAGTCCAGATATTTCTCCATGCAGAGCAGTTGAAAAACTCTGCCATTAAACAGGCAGGTGGAAGCCTCGGCAAGGAGCCCAATGCAGGAACTAAACCATTGCAGACATGGCTGCATTAAAGTACTTTTCAGTTTGGAAATGAGAAAAATGCCTTAGGCAGACCATTCTCAAAATAGCATTGCAGACACAAAGCCAATATAAACATTAGAAGCTCTTAAAGTGCATTTGTTTGAACCATGGGTTTGAATTGAGTCCTTCACTACTGACAGACGGTGCATATATCTCACTAGCAGCTCTCTGGAGAGTTCTCAGCTGTTTGCATGGAGAGAGACAAAGACTGTTCTTTGAGGAGGTTTCTGTAACATGGCTGTTTCTAGAAGGTAAAAAGTCAAAAACAAAGTTCTAGAAACCTAGGAAATAAAATAGTTTGAGAGTCCTGGCCATCATCTGTGTTGACAGAATTCTTCTGGAGTTATTAATGTTATTTATTTGTTTTTACAACAGCAGCACTAATTTAGTTTTATTAGAAGCCCTGGCTGTGGTTGGTGTTCCATTGTTACAATGAGTGGAGTGTCATGTCGTAATAGGCAGATCCTCTCTGAAATATTAATGCTTTTTTTCTGAGTAGTAAGACAGTGTATGGGAGGTAAGAGGGATTCTTCTTCTTCCTATTCTACAATTGGAAAATGGTGGCATGCAAAATATCACAAGTTCTCCAAGGCCACCCACAGTCCAGAAACTGTAAGCTGGGGATTGTAAATCTATCAGCTTTAATGAGGTGTCTGGCCAGAGAGAGTCCAGTTTAAAAATTAAACAGAAAAAGCACTGAAAATGTACTGTAGCCAGCGTATTATGTGTGTGTACTGCTGAAGGCACAGAGTGCACATATATGTGCACTCACCTTGGTCAAGACTGAAGCAGAAAAGTGAAAGATTTCAACAGAGAGAACAAAGTTTGCTGAAAATGCAGACCATATAGTTCTGAAAATGACAGTTTGCCTCCTTTCTCAAAAATGACAGAGTTATAATTACTTTTACTTCCATGAGTAGCATTTCTGATATGTCCATCCACCATTGCATTAACAATGATTGTGGCCTGCTTTTTCTGGACATAATGGGTCTTAATATTGTAAATCAGCGTAGAGTTCCTTGACCCACTGAGTTAGATGTTTCCCCTCACACTTGCACCAATCCAGGTGCTAAGTTAGTTGGATGATGTTTCCTGACTTTCACCAGGAGGTCAAATACAAAGTGCAATGAAAGGGAAAATAGCCCAGCATGTGGTGGTAGAGGAGGCAAAAAGGAGTGTAAGTTAAAATTGTTTCCATTCTGAAGCAAAGAACTTTAAAAAATTCATTCATGAACTCTTAATGGCTGAATATTTCCTGTCCTCTCTCATTCCATATTTTCTGAAATAGGAAGATAGGATGTTCCAGATGGAACTAAGTTGCCAGGATGACGGAAGGTTGTTTGTGCATACTGAAAACCTTAAATATTTTCCTTCCTTGGGTTAGGGAAGATGGTATTCATGGGTAGCATTTGTGTTGCTATGACCCCTTAAAGGACTAGGTTTCAGAAGTGATGCAGACAATCACTGATGTTGTCCTGCCTTAGTCACTGGTCAGCTAGTTTGATCTACTGCTTGGGGAAAAGCAGCAAACTGAATAGGAGAAAGTTGGTTCTCACCCGGAAAGAGGGCAGAGTGCTATAGAGAGGAGATGTGTTATTGAAGAAAAAAGAAATTGAATTTCTTCTCTTACCTTTCCTCATTCTCTGTTTCTTTAATGGCAGTGTGAATTGATGATGTTAGGGTAAAGATATGATCACAGATTTCCCAACACGTGATTCTAATGCTGTAAAGCTGATATGGGATCTGAAGGGAAAACAAGGAACTCTTCTAAGGATGAAGAGGTCTCTTCTAAGGCCTGATTTATTGCCAAATGACATCAATGAAGAGAATTCCATCAGCTCCAGTTAGACTTGGTTTTGAGTGTCATAGTTAGACATACCTTATGGTCTGCCTTCCTGTTTTGCCTTCCAGCAGAAAGTAATCCTTTAAAGTGACAAGCATTCCCTTTACTGCTAGTGCTGTTGTTGCTGGGTGGGATAGGAAGGGCAGGCTTGGAGTTTGATTACATCTGACTACCTGATGTTCTCTGACCAGGAACAGTCTTCAGGGCAGCCTGCTGTGACCTTGCAACTCCTCTTGACTGTGTGAGGGCCCTGTGAATGATGAACGCTTCTCTCCATAGCACAGTTATAGTCCTCATTTGTGTGATCTGAATGAAGATGTCCCCAGCACATGAGCAGAGCATCTTGTTGTCAGGTACTTGTTTGACCATGGACAAAAGCACATGCTTGTACCTATGGCTGGACAGCTTTCATCTGCACGCAGGGGGGCGTGACTGAACGTCATAGAGAGAGGCAGAATAGCTTGAATAATTCCTCACTGTAAACATCTTGGGGGCCCTCAGGATGTAGCACTGCAGGAGAGAAGCAGGCTGGAGGAACTGCACTGGGCCACTCCACGCCTGTAGCACACAGATTAGCCACCTCTGATGAAACCTTCCAATAAATAGGTACTATGTTATTTCTCTGTCTTGTCTGTATATGCTATATTAACAATTCACGTTGTAAGGAAAGGGAGATACTCCTTTAATTAGGTGCTAAAACACGCTACTTCAGTCCAGCTCCATGCAATTGGAAACACTTTGTTCATTGCTATCTACTTTTCCCTGAACTGTTCGTCATGTCTGTTCTTGATTTTTTTCAGCTGTTAAATAAAGGGAACTCCTTCAATTTCAAATAAAGAGCATCCTAAAAATAATTTTGATTCTTGTGAATCAGAAGACTGCCTAAACCACACCCAAATAGATGGGTTTTCTTAAAAATTGCATTATATCAGTCAAATCCGAAGAGAAAGTCCCTCTAGTCACTGGTAGGATGGGGGGTGGGAGTGTTTACATCTTTTAAGCTGTGGCCAGCCCTGCTCAATTGGCCACACCTGCACTAGGTTTTTTAGCAAGGAAGGGGCTGAGTTTGTAGGGGAAGGCTGATTTTCAAGTAGTGTGTTTGTGTTGCTTTTATGGTAGAGCTGTAAACTGAGGAAAGACCAGGTTAGGAATATGCTACTCTATCGGAGTGAGCTGTAGCGGTTCAGAGCTTAGGACGGAGCCCTTTTTATAGGTTGAGGGTGGAATACTGCCTGGATGAAACCTCTTGCTGTGAAGGTGCTTCCTGAAGAAGAGAAAATAGTGTGGAGAAGCAGCAAGGAGTGGAGATCAGCTTCTTGGCACAAAGTTTCCTGAAATTTGAGAAACTTTTTCTGTTGAAAAAGGGCAAACTACTCAGAGCGCTGCTGAGACCAAGGAATAAGAGCAAAAGACTTGGCAATGTACTTGCAGTCCTTGTCCTCCAGTGAGTCTGGTGGCAGAGGAACGAGGCCTAGCAAGCTTGCTGCTTCCTGGTGCAGCTGAAAGGCAGCAGTAAAGCATAAAAATGAACCCTGCTGAGTGGGGCTGGAGGAGAGATCCAAGGTTGCTTTTTCCTCAAGAATGTCTTCCTCTGAAGGTCGGGAGACTTGATTCACTCACTTTGTGTTACCTGTCTGCAGGCCTACAAATGGCTGGTAGATGAGATCTGCTTCAGACACGGGCAGCTTGTGGAAGCAATGCAGTGTTAGTAGATGCTTCAGAACGGTAAGTGTGCCCTATGGGACCTGTGTTGGGTCTTAAAGGGCAAATGTCTTTGACAGACTTACTTGGAACAGGCTTATTTGGATATCCTTGGCAGAGGTGATGGACACTGGCTGGTATTATTTTATGCATGTGCTTCCAAGAAGGTACATACCAACCTACTGCAGAGCTGTGGTGAGCCTGCTAACTTGCTTTACATGACTGTGTGTGCCCTTTTAGCTCACCAATGCGCATCCTCTGCAGCTGAGGAGGAAAAAAACTGTGTAAGGCTGACTCTTGTGATGCAGTCTGATATTTGAGCCTTTAGTTAAACTGATGGCATGTTGTTAGGGTAATGTCTGTGAAGTTAAAGCTTTTATCAGAACAAGCAGTGATGCTTTGATTTAAGTACAAGGAGGATGTTGTAAATCCTGGGCTATTGCAGGTTCAGGAAAAGGGTGACATCACTTAGACATGCTTTTTAAGCAGGCTCACCATGATCTGCAGACTTTTATTGGTCCAGATGAGATGGCAAGTGGCTAATATCTGGCCTTCATTTCTTTTGCACTTTCAAGAATTAAGACAGACGTTGATATATACTGTTGTTATTGGCTGGAAAGAATGGCTTGAAATCCTTTGTCCTAAGGTCTAAACTTCATCTTTCTTTTGTTAACAAGACCAGTTAAGATGTATGTAATTCCTGAAGCATCAATCGTAGCTTGTCATCATCATGTGCAAAGCAATGGCCAGTGGTTTCCTAGTCCACAGAAAACTCTGAAGCTTGCATAAAACTCTTACGCAACTTTTCAGCTGCTTGTGCCTGAACTGATTTGTGTAGAGATGCTGATGCTTAGGTTTTTGCTAGAAAATCACTGTGAGACCTCACCCATACTGATGTGAGAGAGCTCTTCCTTGCCCAAGCCAGTTGTAAATCCAGACTATGTTGGGCTGATGCGTGTTATGTTTGCAGCAGACTACTTGGTGTATGTGATTTGCCTTCAATAGTCCCTTCTCTGTGATTGTTTCAGTAACCAAATTAGTGATGGTGGTGGTTATAGCACTGATGAACTTACTAGCTTTCCTGGTCTCCGTGCTTGGGGAGGCATGCAGAATGTGTCTCTGTGTTTCACATACTGAGCTGAGGATGCATCTCCCACACCTGATTTTTCTTGCAGCTTTGTAATATGTTGCTACATTAATTTTTGGCTAATGCTTCATAAATATCTTTCCTTTCATTATAAGGATGAGGAAAGGCCTCTGCAAAGAATTTCTTCATCAAATATTTTTTGAGTCTCAGCAGAACAGCAATGAGAAACAGACATGTTAAGGAGTAGTAAGTGTAACGTGCACATTCTGTAATAAAGGAATAATATAGTTTCACACTTGCTACTTAAGTGAAATGTTTTAGGTTTTTTTCTAACCTCCTGATTTAAATTTTGTGGAATTTCTGTACTTGGAAGTGTTCAAGACTTAACTAAAGTCCCTGAGCAACCTGGTCTAATTACAGCTGCTCTGAACTGGAGGTTGGAGTAGATGACTTCCAGAAGTCCTTTCCTACTTAATTTTTTCTATGATTTTAATAAGAATATCCTGTACCTTTCTCTGTGTGGTGTGTGATATGTTATGCTATTTTGGCAGGGATTTTCTCATTCATTTAAGTCGTTTACATGGAAGTAATCCTTGAAAAGATTAATAAAGGTTATACTGCATAATATCATCTTACCATATGTGCTACTTTTCATATCAATGCTTGGCTGAATTCATGGCTGCTGTAAATCACTTTGGCTATGTGGCTAGTTAGTTGTAACACTTTATTTTATACATTCGCATCTGAAACTTGGTTTTCTTAGTTATCTGTTAGCTTTTAAATTCAAAATAGGAGCTCTTTATGACTTGGGCTAAGGCTCCTCAGGGATGGCCAAATAAAATTCATGATTGCTTCTAATCTTTTCCTTAGTACATGAGAACTGAGCCCTAGGATGCTTTCATTTTAGTACAGGAGTCCTAAGTACTTACGTAACTTTAGTACCTTTCAAGCTGGTGAAATGGCACTGACTTCTATTGGCAGAAAATTTGGCCTATTCTGCAGTGTTTGAGGGTTGACAGATTGAAGATCCAACCTCTGCCAGTTGGCTAGGAGGGAACACCAAGCCTTGGATGTGCATAATCTTGTGGGAACAGTCTACTTCTGGAAATAAGGAAATATTTCCTTAAACTGCTGATTGCTGGGAGACTATACCGCAAGAAGGATAATTCACTTGCTTTCTGTTCCTAAACAGCTGTTTCCTGGACCTGGCTGGAAACAGTGTAGCTGGACTAGAAAGACCTTTGATTTAACTCATTATGGTTGCCATTATTTGTCCGTAAAGTAACGGCTGGTTGGAACTATGCCTAATAATGGTTGGTAAAGGAGAAGCCAGACAAATGATACAGCTGGGGATTAAGGGAGGATGCATTGATGAAGAGTGGTGGAGGTGGTCATACTTGACTGTTCAAATGAGGCTTAATTGCTGCTGTTCAACAAATATTGCTGCTGTTCAATGCATGTTGCTAGCTAAAATCTCCCTTGATTTTAAGGTCTTAATCATATCACCCCAACAATCAGCAAAATGGTCCTATTATGTGAACCACAAGATGTCAACAAGACACACCCACTGTCCACATTTGGCAGCTTTTTTAAAAAAATGAAATAACAAGCTACAAGAGAGCCAAACCAAACCCAAAATGAAGGCAAAACCAAAAGGACTATCCAGATGGGTGTGACACTGTGCCTATTATTTGAACTGGACCTTTTTTCAACAGGTCTCATGACACACTTGTCCCAAACTGGAATCCAAGTCATCAGGTTTATGGTAACAAATGATTCAAAGTGAGCAACTCCCTCCACTTCTGTATGTTAAGATTTCTTTAGATTTCTATTATGAGATGAAGGAAGGAAGAAATCTGTGGTTGTCTAACCTCAAACCTCTAATGCAGAATTCCATTACTGGTGATGGATAGCGTGTTGTGGCCATACTAACTGCAAAATGTATTAATTAAGTTGATGCATGCCTTAATTCAGGGCTGTCTCAGACATACTTGGTGTACCCAGGTTCCCCTTCTAATGATGTAATGGAGGCTTTCAAAGCATGAAAATCTCATGGTGTCCCAAAATATTAGGACTAAGATGATCAGGGAGCCCTCTGAAAACGTAACTGATGTTACTGAACACTCTCTATTTACTTTTTCCACCTATTGCATGACTCTAAAGGTGTTTAGGCAGTTAATTCTTTAAAACCTTCCTTTTTGTGCACCATTATGTATGTAGAACTGATAATTTTAAATAGAACGTTCTTGTTATTTATTGAATATTTAGATTATTTTATGGGGTATTCGAGAATAGAAATCAATAGTTTAGCTGTCTATAAACAAAACTTGTTGATACATGTTATAAAAGGAGAAGCTCTTAAGTTTTTCCTCTGTATTGAAATATTAACTAGAACAAATATCTGCTCTAACTTTTTTAGTTCATTCTGACTCTTACAGCACTTTATCTGGCTTTCCAAATCTGCTGCGGTCAATTAAGATTCACAGCACTTGCTTATTTTGAGTGAAATCCTGGAGTGTCTGAGTTATTAGAGTGTGTGGGTTTTTCCTCTCTAATATATTGGTGTCTTGGAAACTACTGCTGTGTGCTCTCCTCCTCTGGTCATAGAGAACAAAGTGTGTAAGCAAAACTTTCCATTCATTTATGGCACGTGGTCAGTTGCATTTCAGCATGCACTAAACAGATCTGATTCTGTTTAAGTTGGTTGATGTTCAGGGATGGAAATGAAATTACAAAAATGATCCCTTATTATAGATGTGTTAAAGGTGCTCTCTTCTGCAGTAACTTGAGAAAGCATGTTAATATTTGCTTTAATGCTCAGCATATTATTAGACAGCTCATCTGAAACTCCTATCTGAAGAGGACGGAGGCTCTTTAGTCTAAGCACACGCTCACGACTAATACGTAAGCAAGGCAGGTTTTTTTACATATTGAAGACTTTGGGCAAAATTTGAACTTCGTATGTGTAAAACAGGTTGTGTTTTTTTTCCTCGGCAGAGGAAAACTTCAAATTTCTGTTTTGCAGAGTGCTTCTCCACAAAATTTTGCCCAGTTTCACAGTTGGATCTCAAATTCTGTTTTTCCAGTGACTTTTTTTCCTATATTAAATAACTTTTGTATTTGTGATTTATAGAGGTCCCCAAAAAGTGCTGGGAGTTTGTGTGTGGGTCCTAAAACATGGCTTCGTGGGGTATTGCAGGAGTGCCTATGAGACTGCCTTATCATCTAGAATCACTTGTTAAGTGTCATGTAAATACCCTTCTAAAGAGTGATCTGAGTGGAACATCCTCCATGGAAGGATGTGATTTTTATTATTTCCTAGACTAGAAAAAGCCAGAACTTTTTAGATTTAACCGTCCTTCTCTCTTAGAAAGATGGAGGGAGAACAAGGATTCTGAGAAGATACAATTAAAAATTGAGACATCTAATCAACGTTCTAAAGTTGGGTGCTTTTTTCTGTCCTACAACACAGGTTATACTGTCTCTGTGTGTATATTGGGTGACTAGTTGCAATCCACTTGAATAAAGCTGTTCCCCTGCATAATGTAAAGTGATGACAGTGTAGTACTTCTAGTGGTGATTCTTAGTAGGTTTTCAGAGTCTGACTGCCTTTCAGGTGTCATACGGTGCCCTTGGGTGTAGAAATCAGGAAAATTTCTCTCAGTGGCAGTAAGACGCCCTGTGTTTTATAGATGAAGGATTGATCAGTTGGAGTAGTGAGGTGTAAGAGCAAATATAGATAGAAAGCTATCCTGGCTATCTCAGAAATGGGTCACAAGATCTCAACAACCTCCAGCAGGTCCATAAATAGACTGTGATGGGATAAACCAATTGATGACTTTGTAATTGGCAAAACTTTAGGAAAGCTGAAATAAATGTCTTTTTAATAGTGGAAAGAGTAGTTTTTCTTCTGCACTCATTACCTCTGGTGGATGAGTATGTATTTCCTTAGGAAGATCCTCTGTATTTGCAGACTAGCATGTTTGCCAAGTACTGCTCCAATTAGAATATAGTAAATATTTGGTTTTGATCGAAAGCCCAGTAAATATTTATGTATAACCCATATAAATGGTTAGAAGCATTTTACAGCTACAACTGAGCAGGCACAGCCCTGTACTAGCTGTTCCAGAAAGCTTCCTCTCTTTCTGAGAATTAAATCATGTAGTTTTGTGGGATAGAACCAGAAATAGTTGCCATACTCTTCACCTTCCATGGAACTGGAGATAGGGGCAATGAAAAAATACATGAATGAAGATGATTCCCAAATATTCAAACTTGTCTAAACTTTAATATTGAAATGAGAAGTCCTGATCCAAGTTTCTGCACCCTAGGTCCATCTCTAATTGTAAGGGTGGTTGGCAGGGTACAATTTTAAAATGTTGGTTTGGTTTTTTTAATGGGGAAAGATAGCATCATGACAGAGGGGTGGTTATTTATGATGCCCTGAGAAAGAGGTGATTGCTTCTTATTCCTTAGTTTAGTCTGTGAATTGTGGTTCTTTTCCTGCATTTCTGGTTTTCTGCTGGCTTCCCAGACGTATATTATCCTCCACTGTGATCCAAAAGGGCTATTTCTTTCCTACACCTAGAAATCTTCTCGCTGATACTCTACAAAAATGTCTGCTCTCACTTAGCGTAGCAGCAGTTGTGTAGATGCATCAGTGTTTAGCTGTAACTTTATTGGTGGTTCAGTTTTGTTCTGAATTCCCTGTGGCATCTTCACAGTAGTGTAAATAATGTAGTAAAAATGCCTTCTTCGTTCTCCTGTTTCAATAGAAACACAGTATTCTTCCCCAGAGTCATTAAACTGATGTGAAAACTTGGTGCAAGTCAAGCTTTAAGTGCTTTCTTTCTCTGCTGGTTGTTAATATGCTGAGGCAGAGCTTAATGCAATAAGGTGCTGCTTTGTGGGTTCAACAGCAGTAATACAGAAAATGCTTTCACCGCTGCTGATAGGCCTTGCCACAGGCACAAAAGGATGGTTTCTCCTCCTCCTATTTGGGGAGCCTTAAAAACTAGGGATGCATCTAGAGGAGAGGAGGAAGCTGAGAGTGTTATGATGAAAGAACTGTGATTGTACTTGGCAATGAGAACACGCATGTTAATGCTGACATAGCAGTTCAGTTCTCAGTATCTGTGTGCAAGATTTTTGGTTGAGGAGGAAATGTTCTACACACGTTCTTTATTTCATGCTTTTTCATCACAGGGTTTATTCTTTTGCTCAAAGCACCTTGTGCAGACTGTTGTCTTCTCAGGACTTGTTCAAAGATGACTTGCTGTTCTGGCACAATCTAGCAATTTCCTCAGTAGGCTCCTAAAATGCGTGAGGCGTGTCTAAATATGAGAGGGAATGGAGCAGTAACCAGATCATCAGGAGGTAGTATATAAGTTCCATATAATCAATACCCAGATTTGCAGCCCGCCAACTCTATTTTACTACAGGCTGTAGAATGATTGTCTGTAGTTACATTAACATAGGCACAGGGCTGTGGCACCAGTGATTTGTCTCTTCATAAATATACCTGCATCAAAAATTTGCAGAGGCAACTTTCTCTTATCTGCCTCCATAACATGCCTGCCTTGAAAGATTACATTCCATGACTGTAGACTTGCAGTTTAGCAATGCACAATTAATGACATTTGTCTGTGTTTGGTCGCCTGCTGAATGCGAGCAGTAGTTGGGTTTGGGGCTTGAAAAAATTCCCTGGCCAAAAGTATGGAGATGGATCTCTCCGTCATTAATTTAGTAACTGTGGTATGGTAATTTATGTATTTATCCTTCAAAAACACCTGGGTGAATTATTAAGCATTAAAATTTTACAAGAGTTTTTGTATCATCAGATAAGCAACTAACCTTAAAAAAAATTTCAAGGTCTTTGTTCAGACTTCAGTTTTTTGAGTTGGAGTCTTTGACTAATGGAAACATGCAGAAAATTTCCAGCTTCTGTATTATAGGGCTTAGATTTTCCTAAAAGTCTTCTGTTAAAGGTGTACAAAATCATCCTATGGATTCATCAGCCAGTTCTGAATGGAGCTCAAATTATTTTTGCAGTGTTCAGTGCCACAAGGTCACTAAGGTAAAACATTTAACATGACTTCAAAAAATAAAGGTGCTGGGCACACCTGTGGATACGATGGGTATCTCAAGGCATCTTATGTTACATACACGTCTTACTTAACCAGGGTGCTTGAAAGGTAAACTGTATTGTGTCAAACGTTTTAAAAATAACTGACTGGAAGGTTTAATGTAACAATAAAACATCTATCTTGAACATGCTTTGTGGTCAGACTGTTCCTCAAAACTGAGTGTCTGGAACCAGACCTGAGGAAAACCCAAACATTGAGAGTTTTCAGGTAGGTTCACTTTATGACTGTTTCCATCATGTGGACTCTGTAGGTAACCAATCTGTACAGCAATGAAAGAATAATAAAAAAATGCAGCTGAGAGGAATACAGTTCTTCTAGGGCATCCTCTGACTGAGCAGGATCAAATCAAACTGTATCACTCTTTAAAGATTTTCTTTTAAACTATCCTTAATTCTCCTAATGGTGGATGTCCTGCCCAAGAAAAACATTTCTGTGCTTCACTATTCCTTTATTTCCAATGTTTTCCTGAATACGCGTAACTTAATTAAATTTCTGTTTGTTCTGACCACCATGGATTAAATCTTTTCCCCTTTTTTCTTTTCTTCAGCCCATTTCTCTTCTCTTTAAGCAACCCCAGTTTCTCAGTCTTTTTGCCAGTTCATGATTTCTGAACATCAGATCATTCCCATGACTCTCCTCTGGAATTTCTCTAAATGGTCCAAATGGGGGCATAATTATTCAGCTGAGGTCTTGCAAAGCTGAATGAAGTGGGCACTTCATATGCCTTGCAGTTTTTACTCCTGTTCATGTGTTCCAGGATGATGGCTACAGCTTTATTTATTCAAAAGTCTGGTTCCCTTCATGTAGCCAGCAGTTCTGCACAGTCTGCACCTCTTCCTCTACCCATAGGTGAGTATTCCCACTTCAGTGTAAAAGTATCGCACTTACTGAATTTCTTCAGACACTGTTTTTATCACGTAATTTATTAATATATTTTGGAATTCTAGTCCTGTCCTCCAAGGCAGATTCCCCTCTAGCGGCAGCACCATCCACCTAAGTTATGTTGTGTAACCCACAGAATCTCCTCAAGTTAATGCCAACTTAAATGTGGGGAACTGTTGTTAAAATGCAATTTAAAAGTCCCATTTTGAATTAAATTTTCAGTGACTCGCTACAGGAAAGGTGTACTAAGGGATCTGCGTTCCATTTTAAAGATGAGAAAACTGAGGCCCAGAGGAATTAGCAACTTGTTCAAGGTCATGAAGAAAGATGGCAGGAAGGCAGGATCCAATCCCAGCTGTGTCAACTCCCAGACCAGTGCTTTAACCACAAGCCCGTCTTTCTGCCCAGCTGAGTCTTTCTGTCTGCCTCCTGGGCAAAGCCCAAGACCTTGGTGAAAGATCAAGATACAGTGTAAGCAAACTTGTGTTTATTTTAAAATGTGGTACTTTGTAGGCTCTCAGATAGTCGGCATGGCTGCTGAGCTGCTGGAGATGTTGGTATGTGTCATGGGGTTTATGCTACATTGGTATGTGTATAAACCCTGTGACAAATACCAGTGTAGCTGAGGCAGGCTTTAGGAAGCAAGAGGCACCTCAGCTGGAGTTGATTACCGCTTCTGTATATCCTGTTGGCTTGGGGAAAATCTGGCAAATACGTGTTGGGAAGAGTCGATAGTGAGAATAGGAAAGAATTAGTGATCGTAGAGAGGTCAGAGTGAGTGGCACAGCTTGTTAATATTAGTCCTGAAGCCAGATGGGCTCATAAGATATATTAACTTTGGGAAAGGTGATGCTGTACTCGATTTGTATACATCTCTCATGAATTCACTGTGAGATTTGGCTAGACCAGCTTCATAGCAATCCCAGCTGTCTTGCTGTAACATGTGTCTTGGGAGTAGAGGGGTGATTATGCCCTTCTTTGGTTTTTGGCTAGTTATCACAGGAAGTGTATACCTATTTCACTGGTGGCCTGTCTTGCAAATGTTGTTGAAGTACTGGGTCCTAGAAAGGTCAAGAAAATGTCAGTGAAGGATAGAGTTTCTGATTAATAGTGGCATCTCTTGTAACTAAGCTAGTTCTGTTGTCAGGGATTTATCTTTGAGAGAATGAGATGTCAAAGAACATCACCTGATTTAACCTACTTGGATATAAATCCAGAAAAAGAGGGCCATCTCTTAAGAATTGTCCAGTAGTGAAGTGTTTCTCAGGAAAGATCCTTTTTTAGTCCACTTAGCCATGGATCAGGCATCTCTGCTTTGCTGAACTATATAAAGTGCTCGAGTTAAACTTGTGCTGCAGGAGTCCTGAGTGATATTTGAGTGTTCAAAATGCTAGAAACAGGAGGTAAAGATACTTTTGGGATGTGCTGTGAAGCTTGGGCTTCACAGTATCTATACTTAAAGCTCCTCTGAATAGGAGAAAGAAAGGGTTAACGCAGCTTGTGGGGAAACAGGAAATGTCCCAGCTGGAACCAATTATATCTGCTGTGTAGCCTAAGCTGTTCAGATGGGAGACACATGAGAGTAAGATGTGTTGCTTAGTTCCAAAGGATGTGCTATCAGTAAATGGGCCTTTTGCATTGGTTAGAAACCTCCCTCCATACTTAAGGATGGATCTGCTGGGCTATTGGCAAAATGTCAAATCACATTTAACCTTTTCCACTGCCCAAAAAAAGGCATGTGAAGTAAAAGCTGTATGTCTCTCTGCATTTGGCCAACAAGCAGATGTGCCTGCTGCTGTGTGGCTTTAGAGCCTGTCTAAAGCCTCACTGCTCCTGCCCATTTGCCTCTGTTTCAGGGGAAAACTGTGACATGAATTGGCCAGGCAACATGGAGTATTTGGAGATGGGAGTATGACCAGGAGAGCCCTACTGTCAAACAGACTCTTATAACTGGACAACTGCCAGGGGCATGTTAATTGTGGCTGTATCTAATTAGCAGGGTTTGTGACCTCTGCATGAAGTCCCAGTTCATAAGCAGTTACAATACGTACAAGTTTCTTCTGAGTCATTACAGAAGGTCCATGTTTATTTTGAAATAAATACAGCCATGGGCATAATCCTGTGCCCAGCAGTGGTTAGTACAAGGGTCTGTGCATAGTACTTCCTAATGAGCAGCTGTGGGACAAACCATCTCCAAAATATTTGTTTGTGGCTATTTTGGTTTTTATACAAGTATTTGTTACAGAATGCATCCTTATTTTCTTTTTTTCTGTTTTTACATGTTATAGTGCTGAGGCAGGAGTTTCTAGAAACATTCACGCTAGGCACCTGCTTGGCTAATTTTCTCCATCTTTACAAGGTGTCTTGCAACCTCTGTCAGATCCTGAAGTTTTTTCTTGGACTCTGTATGCAGCAGCTGGGGAGCATCAAGGCTCATGCACTAAGGCAAGGCTTTGATGTTGCTCCAGTGATACTGTTGATAACACCTGATTGTTTTCCATCTAGATCTCCTCAGAAATTGAACTTGATCGAACACATGTTAGGCCCTGTAAAACTAGACAAAAGCTTCTCCAATGGGGCTAAAACAGCAGTTGCACAGCTTTGGGTTTGTTTTCTTTAATAAACTGTTTTTCCCTTTTTCTCTGTTTCACTGAGGGTGAGGGGAAGAAGCAGATGTGGGGAGAGACAGTTCACAGTGGGGAGGGAACTGATCACATTCCTGCTGCTTAGAACTGCATAAAGCAAGTAATTTTTGCCTTTGAGTAGGAACTCTGGTATTACTACAAGAAAACTGCAGCTGAGCTCTATTCAGTGGCCTGGACAAGTTCAACTCCACTATCTTTTACAGTAGAATGTCTCTTTTACCAAACTGTTTCCCCCTTCTCCAAGGAGCTGTGTCCCTAGTGATTCAGGCTCTGTCAATCCTGGCAATCTGGAAAGACAGTGATTTCCCATTTGAGCACATCCCTGAAGATCTGGCACTTAATGGATTTGAACAGGTACAGTTTTTCCTCAATTCTGGGAAACAAAATGAGCACCTGTTTTTGCAAAAGGAAGGTGGGCATTTGTCCCACAGCTTTAATAACTGCAATAGCCAGAGGCAGTTGTTACAGCTTATATCAGTGCTGAATCTGACCTTGGAGTGAAATGTGGCTGTGCAACCACAGCTGGGGTCAAATTGCTGCTTTTTTTCTTCTTTCTTTCTCTTTTTTTTTTTTTCTTTAACTTGAGAGCATTTTTGAGGTGACACCATTTACACAACAGTAACCATGGAACTTGAATTGTTTCTCCAGAATGAAACCCACATACCTATTGTTTGAGGAGTCTTTCTTACACATATGCTAGTCTTTGTTTCTTTTATCCCTCATGTTAAAATTGAAAGGAGACGATCGCACTCATGGGGATTTGATGGGGAGATGCCAAGCCTGCCACAGACAAGGGAAATGATTTACTGGTACCCTCTGCCACATAAAGGTCTTGGAGAGTGGAGGTCTTGCTACCAGCCACCCCAAACCTAATGGGAAGATGAAATCTTCCCCTGAGCAGGGGCAACTTAGTTGCTCCCTGGGCACTTAGCCTATTTGCCACTTAAAAGGGCTGGGTTGAGACAGGAGTGATCCATAGACCCTGCTACTGGGATGATTCCCATTGAATGTACTACTTGGGTTAATTAGAGGTGGCAGTGCTGGTCCCAGTTGGCTTTCATCTACCCCAGTGGTTAAGGACAAAGCTTCAGACCCTGCAGTAGTTCAATTCACTTGGTCCTGCTCTGCCAAAACCAACGGCAAAGCTCCTATCTTTACTTTCATTGCAACAGGATCAACATCTGCAGGAGCCCCTCAGGATATGGAATGCAGGGAGACTGCATTAGTGGAAATTATGCCTGTACTTCTGAAATAAAAGTATCTGAACCATAGTGCAGGGTTAGTGCTAAAGTTTCCCATTTGTTGTTCTGACCAAGAATTCACATTAGTTTTGCAATTAATGTGAAGATCACTGGCAGCACAGGAGAGAGTGTCTATACTGCTCTGTTCATTTTTAGCATGGAGTAAAGCCTGAATACATGACTCCAACTTTTTTCTCTTTATGGAGTTTGGCTTGTCTTGGTGACTGGGCAACTTATGCTTCTTTTCCCTGTGAGTTTTATCAGGGCTCCAACACTCTGGCAAATGCATCTCAAATATTTGAGACCCTGGAAGTTTTCCTAAGATTTAAGTGTGATGACACAAATGATGTAAAAGCTTTTGCTAGATAATTATTTGAGCCTTAATGTCTTTAAGTGTTTTCTGATGTTCTGCAGCTCAGTATGCAACTTGGGTTTTTTTTTTCATGATCTACTTTTGTGGAGATCTTGACATCCTCTGCTTGCTCATGATGAAACAAATCTGGAGGCACAACTTCAGTCTTTACAGAAAACATGTTTGGTTCCCTTGATGATGATGATTTAAACACAACTGATAATTAGATTCTAAGTGACTTGCTAGGGTTCAGAACAGATCTTCAAAAGACCAGTGGCCTAATAACTGAGTGGCTGTTCCTATTTAAATAATTTGCAAAAATGTACTAGTTAATATGAGATTATGAGAAAGCACCTGATTTTTTTTTTTAATAACTTTTGGGACTCGGTGCAAGAAGACCATGGAGTGGAAACACTGTTGGTGTAGTGACTGCCTTTGCACAGTTCAGCAGACCTCTGCTGGGTGAGTGACACAGGCTGCAACAGCAGCCTGGCTGTGAGCAGGTGGAAAGAAAAGGTGGTGTGCCCTTCCTGACTTGACCAGGTCAGGGAGGGAAGATGGTGATCTGAACTACTGGCTGGTTTTCATTCCCCTCCCTGACTTCTCTCTTCTGCTGCAGTAGCATTTTATTAACAAATCTTGCTGCTGAAACCAGATGAGGCTGTAACCCACATGGGAGGGGAAGAAGGAAAATAATTCCATTTTGACTTCTCACATGCTATTAGTGCCCCACAATGGGAGGGAGGAGGTGATACTCAGTATAGCTTTACCTAATGCTGTGGGTCATATGTAACTGAGGTACTCGGTGGCCTGGCCAGCTGTAATGGGAAGAAAAATATTATGAGATTCTTAGCTGATCTTATCCCCCAGTTGAGAATAAAGTCCCTTTCTCTACAAATGAGCAAACCCCAGTCCAAAACAGGGAATGCATTTCTGCATAGATGTGGCTTACTGGATAAGAGAATGTAACGTTTTATGTGTGAGTCAGCATTCTGGCTCCCAAAAGGTTATTCAGCTAGTCTAAAATATAATATGCTTGGAACAATGACAGCACCCCTTCTGTTACATTGTAGAAACTTTTGCTGTATTTTGTTAAGGATCAGTGAAAAATGAAACATTACTCCTTAATCCCTGAAGAGTCATCTAGCAGAGCAGTTGAAATGCACAAGGAATAGCTATGAAGAAGAAAATAATGGACTGGCTGTTTAGTCCAACAGAAAGTCTTAGGTGGCAACTGCTGTTTTCCTATGAATAGCAATTTCTCTGTAGCCTTTTTCTCTTGCATTGATGTAGGTCACTAAAACAGCAAAATTTCATACACAGCCAGAAGCCAAACTGCTTAGTTATAGACGTAAACGGAAAAGGTTTGCTTTCTATCTCTGCACTTACAAATTATGAAATCTTTACATTGAGAAGATCAGCCTTAGTGTATGGAAGGAGAATACCTGTGTTTCTTGAGGCCATCCTATCAGAAGAGAAAGGCATCATCAGTACAGTGATCGTAAACATCTCTTGTATTTTTCTTTTGAATTCACTGTCAAGGAACTAGGCAGATACCACTGGTCTGTTGGCCCTTATAGTGTGCGGGGGTTGCACCTGGGGAAAAAAATTCAGATCTGCATAAGGCAATGGAGTAGATGGTTCCTGCTAGGATTCCCTTGGGTATTGGCATATCTGGTTCTCCAGATGGCTCTGAAAATTGTACCCTAACCAGCAGATACATGCCTGTTTTCAAAAACTGCTGATATTTACAATGTAGATATTAACAGAGGCAGGACTTTAGGATGGGTTTCATTTCAGAATACATTAGAAACTTAAGATTTAGTGATTTATTCATTTATTCCCTTCTGCCACCCCTCCCCCCAGCACTAGCATTCCTAAATCACTTATGTGCTCAAAATTCTCATCATCAGCCTATATGTAGGGTTAAAACACTGCTGTGCCTTATGCTGCTGTCACAGTTATGAAACCTTGGGACAGAGGAGGAAGTAGGTGTAAAACACTGGCTTGGCATTCCTCTCCGGAAGAGCAATGGGCTGCACAGAACCACTTCTGTCTGCTAGTGCAGATCAGTGTGCACAGGAGCAGTCATCAGCTTAATAAATTGACTAATGCTCTCTCCCTTTTGGCTTGAGAGGACTGTGGTCTGGAGAATTGGGCATCCAGACTGTGCCTGAAAATCAGTTTTGAGCCTGTGCCAGATAAGGCATTGCCTTTTGAATGCTAATTACTCTTGCAAACTGAGATTATCATATGTTGTTTGCCATGTTTTTACTAATATTGTGGATCTCATTAAAAGGTAAACCAATATCATATCATGCTATTGACTTAACTGGTATGTCCTATATTTAGAATGGATGCCACAGTGTGGTATTTGTGCTGCATCCTGGCCAATGTTTACTTTTAAGGATGCCATCTGTGCTTTAGTGTTGCTCTCTTTCAGATGCTTTTAAAAGGGGTAAAATAAATTCAGAGTAGGAATTGATAATTAAAATTTAGTTGCAATATCTGTGACGTACTACCTATTGCCAAGGTGTTTGCGGAGTTGTGTAACTCAAGACACAGTGATGGAGCAGACTATAAAACTCTAGAGAGTTAAATCAGCTAAAGAGGACCCTGGCAGGAAGGTAATAAAAATAAGTAATCAACAGTGGGTTTTGATATTAAACAGAAAAGGAAAACCACAAAACCTTCCTGCCCCAAATGGAATAAAAATAATTGCAAAACAATCAATAACAAAAATGCAATGCTTACAAAGGGCTGCAGCTAAGAAGAGGGAGAGAGCTCTGCATTTTGGAGCTGAGTATGTAAAGGCAGGGTCTTCTGGCTGAATGCATCATTTAAGGCATCTTCCTTTCAGATGAGCAGCATCTCTCATTCTGGGGATGATATTGCTGTTTTAGCAAAGCATTGCTTGGACACTGGAGGGCAGATGCCTCTTGTAGCTTTATGATTTAGGGACAAGCAGCTCTTAGTAAGACACTAAAGGATTGCCTCCAAGTACTACTGCTGAGGAGTGTAATGCACATGAACACTCCCATGTCACCCTAAGTCTATTTCCTCCTTTGGCTGAGTTGAGAGTGTAACCAGCAGGTGAAAAGCTGAAGGTGCCTGTGCTATTTCCCATAGCAGAGTTCTGCTGCACAGGGCTACTCTGCTGCTTGTGCTGTGCAAAGGCAACTTAGGACAGCAGAGAATCCAGCCCGGAGTATCCATCGTGGTGAGGAGGGTTGAAGAGGTTTCATTTTTGATGTGGTCTGTGTGGATGTATAACTGTTTACAGGTCAAAGCGTGAGAGACCACTTTACAAATGCTTTGAGTTGGCAAGTCACAGAAGACCAAGGCTTTCTCGAAATGAGAGTATTGATTGAAACTTTAATTGTTATTATGATTCATTTCTCAATCTTCTGCTGAACTTTATGTAGAATGCTGGTTTGTATGCTGCAATTTTTAGGACTTTGATCCAAAATTGTAAATAGACAGATATGGAAATGTGAGTTTGTGTATGGTATCAATGCTGTTACTCCCTCTGATTTTGAAATTGTCCAGCTTTGATTAAAACATTGTGACTTGTCAGATGGATAATAAATAAGCAAGTTGATCAGTTTGACCACCATCTTAGAAAAAGACTCTAGAGGTGAAGCATCTCCAGAGCCTTGTCCAACTGCCTGTTCAAATTTTCAATGGTGAATAGAAACTGCAAATAATATTTAAGACTGATACTTTCTGCAGGCACCGAAGAGGCGTCCCATGAGTTCCTCACCGGAGAAGAGAAATGTTACCCTGATGGAATCTTAATACAAATGTAGATTTGCAGTGTGCCAATGCTGGGCAACTCTTCAGTTATTTGTGCTCTTTCTTAGCTTTGTAGGTGGTCTAGATCTACAGTTAGTGTAGTATAATGGTAGCCATTATGATATTTTGTCATGTAGATCTTGACATAGGTGGGAGGACCAAAGGAAAAGGACTTCAAATACTTGCCAGCAAACTATAGATGCTTATACAACTTATCCTTTGAAAACAGACCTGTATTAAAGAAAAAGTTGTGTAAAATGCTAATCAAAGATCTGGTCAGGAATGTTCTCATATACTTCTAAGCTGTTTTTATTTACTTGTTTGCCGAACAGAGTGAATAACTGCAAGGTTTTGGGGCTAGAAGGCAAAAGAAACTATTTCTGCTTTCTGTAGGTAATACTTCTCTGATTTGCTCTTGTCTACCAGACTTCTGGTGTCAAATAGAATAGAAGGACTGTGTGCCTTTCAAAAACAAACCCTTTAGTGGCACAGATTACACAGGAAAAAAACCAACATGTAGTCTGCAAGAGTATGAGAGCAGAAATTAACTTGGGACTACCACTACGAAGTCTCATTGTTGATGTGTTCATATAATTTTCTTCCCTTGCTGTATCTCCAAGACATGGCGGGTGTCTTTGCTTGTTGGCAAAGAATTGTTGAAGTGTCACTATTCTACTGTCTGCAGGTTTTTTCAAGAGGCTTTCATCTCCTGGAAGGCAGTACTTATAAATAAGGAGAATCTCTCAAAAAGCCTAGGTTGCTTACTTCTGTCTTCTAATACTGACCTATTTATTGTGCCAGTGGTTTGGTCAACCCTGGACGCAGGGAGGTTAAACGATTGAATCTCCATGTAGAAGAATATGCAATTCTAAGCAACTGGCTAAATCTCATTTGAAATGTTCTTGAGATGGAGTTAGGTTGACTAGCTTTGACCATGTGAAATGTTAAATTGTGGCAGGCTTTGCTAGAACATGAGAACTAATGCAATTGATAAAATTTGGAAAGGATACGGGATACCAACAAGTGTGCATTTCCTGTTGCCTTATATCTATTAGTGGTGAAATATAAGCTGCTGCTTAAAAAGGAATTTAGGGTAGGTCAGCAGATCACATGTAGCTGCTGCAGTTAGACTCAGTACTGCTTAATAGTAGATGATGGGGGGGAAAAGTGAACTTCAGAAAACCCCTGGCCGCTTTCCTAAGCGTTTAGACAGCTGAGTTACTGGACCCTTGCTTGAGGCTGACTGTGCATCAGACCCAAGTGGGTGAAAAATGATTTCTTCAAGTTACTTCCAAGAAACTATGCACTTTGCATGACTCCTTGATTCTTTCTGTACCAGGAAAATGCTAATTAACTTTTATTAGACTTTGCTGATGGTATCTAAATTATGAAGTGTCTTGTTAGATTCAGTGGGCAACTTGGGCAACGAGACTGATGGGAGTTTGCCTCTGAGAGAGGCCTGAGGCCTTCAAAACCGAGGGACTCTTGGCAGGACATTCAGTGCAGGGCTTCATGTGCTTTTGTATTTTTGAAAGTAATGAAAGAAGTGAGCCTAGGAACAGCCCCCAGGACCCCAACGCTTATTGGATTTGATTTGCCAGAAAATGAAGTTGTAAGTATCAATCCTGGGTCCACATATAAGAAAGGATGTTTAGTTCAGTAAGGAGATAATGAGGGCTCAGCCTAGGTGATTTGGCTCTGGTTGGAACTTGGAGATGCTGGTGGTTGTATGTAAATCCACTTCTGGTGGCCAGCAGTGATGGAGCAATGAGTGTGCTCCCCATTAGCATCTGTTGTTACACAAGAAGACAAATTGCTTCTTCAGCTAATGACATGGGTCCTCTGCCAAAGACAAAAGCTTTGTTCTGTGTCAAAACTGAGACATTTATGCATTTTTTGTCGTATGTAAAAAATTAAAATTCTTGATTCTTCTTTGCTCACATGGTCATTTCTAGCCCCAGGCTTTGACATGGAAGGCCCTGTGGGACTAGACGGCTAAAACAAGACCTTATTTATATCAGTCTCTGTTTCTTTGCCTCTTTTTGGAAGATTATGATGGTCCAATGAAGGTTTTGTGGCAAGGCTTGTGCAGTTCAACTGATCATCCATGATCTAAAAAGAATGAATAGCAAGGTGAGAGAAATCACCTCTGATATAAAGTTATGCAAGCGGACAAAACTAAAGCTGTCAGTGAAAAAAGATGCAGAAAGATCTCATGACAGTAACCTGACAAAGTCAAATATAAATAATAGGTCCTCTGCTACTGACTGCTATCCTGCAGCCCATTTGTTCCCTAAGGAGCCAGTTCTGAAGAAAAGATGCTAACACAGCTTTTTAGGATCTCTTGCACATAATTCCTTTTGGTCTTGCAGCAAGGCTGCCAAGATCCTACTCTTTTGGTAGAAGGTGAGAAGGTTCTCTCCAGGCCTTAAGCTAGCAACAAAGCATACACCAGGTGGCTGACACAGTGTTATCAGCTGCCCTATCACTCAGGTCATATGCTTTCCCTCAAGCTTTAAGGGCTAATATTTGCTGTGGCTTGAAATACGACTTGTAGGAAGTTGTGGTTGATATCTGTGTTGCTGGCAGTACTGTCATCTTGTGGCTGTTGCTAAGGCAGACATCAGCACGGAAAAGGTGGGGTCAACCATAATTAGCCCTTTTCAGGAGGTAATGCTTTTAATGCTACCATTGGAAGCAGGAGAAGATGGGAGTGTTTGGCAGCATCATTGCTGATGGTAGTGCTGCCTGTCCTGCCAATGCTAGCTCATGTAGTTGGGGTAAATGTGTTCTTCTATAAGCAGTTCAGAGGCTGCTGTGTTGCAAGGGAGCTCTCACGGCCTGAAACATGAGCCATGGTATTTGTATGCTCCTTTATGTGTAGTCTAACCTTGGTGTGAATTGCATGTGCATTGTTTTGGTTTTCTTCCTTCATTGGTGGGTATGAGGATGTTCAGGAAGTTTAAATAGAATCAAATGTTACTTTTTTTAGTGCTAGAGCCTTGTCTTGCTGCAGATTTTGCTAATGTCACTTTCTCTTGCTGATTGCTGTTGAGACTTTTGACCAGCTGCTGATAGACACAAATCTCTGTATGATTTGTTACAATGGCTGGACTTAATTCAGAGCAGAAATAGATCTCAAAGAATTGTTGTTTCCCCTTGTTCCTAGTAAAGCATGTAGAGCTTCAAATGCCCAAGAGCACGTATGACTGCTAACCAAACAACATCCTGTTTGGATCCATCCTCCTTGCTATTGATCACAAACCCTGTGGCTGCTGCTACTGTGATATGTTTCCTCCCCGTTCCACCCACTCCAGGCTGCTGCTGGTGGTCTCCAGCTCCATACTTCCTTCATCAAAGACCGAAATGTCCATGTCGCAGATGGTATTAATAATAACAATTGTGTCTCCAACAGTGCTAATGGCCATGGGCTTCCTTTCATCCATCTCAAATATTTGAAATCCTCTTCTAGCACCGACCACCCCTTTTTCAGGCAGCTCAGTGGGGCAGATTTGGCTTATGTCAGAAATACCAGCAGGCGTAGCGATGATGAAACAAAATCTTAAATGCAGTACCCCATGGATACCTCATTTCCACTCCTTCCTCACTGCTAGCTGTGGAATGAGATATTAGCTATGAAGCAAGATCTTAAACTGTGGATACAGGAGTAGCCTATTGACCCTGTTGGCCCATCTGATGTGATCGTTCAAAAGTTTTGTTTGGAAAATAAACACGTTTCTAAGCTTTTTATGTGCCACAGGGAAAACACTGAAAATGAATAGTGTGCAGCCTTTTTCAAGTGAAGGTCACATCTTGATTTAGGAACGAACTTCCTTTTTCATCCTTTTTTACTGTTGTTCTGTTTCTCTCACCTATTTAATTTCTCTAAAACACACCCTCTCTTTTTCCAGTGTTTGAAAATAAGACTGGAAGGATGGGTAAAATGGCTGACCCTTTCAGAAACAGCAGCAGATTTTAAAAGAATAAAATTCATGTGATCAAGAAGGCCAGTAAAGCTTGCAAGTCACTGAATACTGTAACTAAATCAGTAAATGTGGATTCCTTTATGCTGGGTCTGGCTTGGTGCACAGCACTCTGAGGCCTTCCTCTAGGCAACATTTTCAGCCCCTGAGCCATTATGGGAAAACATGAGAGAGTTCTTGGAGTTGTCTCATAGAAAACTGGGCCAGGAGTCAGCTGACCAAGATTTTATTTTAGGCTTTTCCTCTGCTGTCGTGGTTTTGACCAAATTGACCAACCAGAACAACAGATGGCCCCTTCCTCCCCC
>JAOXJM010000023.1:1695316-1707296 GCA_026413425.1 Tringa solitaria
AAAGTAAAATTACTGAACAGAAAAATTAGTTCTGTTTTACCTCAAACCAGGACACTCTGCTCTGCTATATGTTCATATGGATCATTTTCTGTTTCCTTTTGTCCACGACTCCTGAATTCTGTCTGGTTTCATAGTCGCTGATGTACTTTGTTTTATTTTCTTGGGCTGCTGTGCCAACTGGCTGGGATGTGTAGGTTTTCAGGTGGTACCAAGATGATATCACAGTCTGAACAAGAATAACTTGAGACTACAATGCCCAAAGCACACTGGAATAAAACAACAGCAAGAAACTAACTAAACGAACCCCTTTTATCTTCTGACTTTCACAGTGTCATGTCCCTGGTTCAGATATTATGGGACTTAATTATTTCTTATGGAGAAGTGAGGTTTTTGAAAATTAGGTAAAAGAAATACCTAATCTGACTACTGATATTTGACTATTTCTGCAACCTTTGAAACTGCTGGGAGGTAAGCATGTCAGGTCTCAGCCTTAAGGAGAACTTCGATTTAAAAATATATTCAGAAAGGTACCCCCTTTATTTTGTTTAATCTGGATACTGCATTGCATTGAATGCCTATTTTCTTAATGCTTTTTTTTTTTTTTCTTATGCCTTGGAAAGTAGGTTTCAAATGAGGTGGTGAGTTCTGATTGATGGTAGGTGCCAACCTCAGTTTGAAATAAGAGCAAATTGAGAAAGAACGCGTTTTCCATTTTGAATTGTAAACTGTTCACAGGAAAAGTAGTAGTAATTTTGTCAGAATTCCTTGTTGACCCTAAAGCTTAATGCAGTCAGTAAATATTCTAGTTGAGGTAATTTTTACAGTGAGTTGAGTTAAGCAAAGTGTGCTTGGGAGAGAAGTGGGAAGGGAGGTGGCATACAGAAAGATCCCACCAAGGCAACAATGGGTTAGAGCAAACTGTTCAGGAGCGTGCAAAGCAATCCTTTCCTTATTTGAAGTTTGCAGCTAAGCTCTTTGCAACGCAGAATGTCATTTCCCAGTAAACTGGGAGGTGAGGGAGAGGTTGGATAGAGCTACAGAAAGCATGGAAAGATACGTAAGTATGTGTGCATACAAAGCTATTGTTACAGTTCTTTCATTTACCTGGCCTGCAAACTCCTTGCTGTCTCTCTCCATGAGTTTCTAGTTTTGTTGTTTTGCCTTAGATCTTCACATCCAGCATACAAGGCTTAAACCTGTGGGCCAGAATACCAGATGTTGTAAAGAATGGAGTTTCTTGACTAAGGATTTGAACCATGTCACTTTAGGAAGGAATCCTCAGTGTTAAGCTTCTGTCCCTCTTCAGGGGCTTTGGTAGTGCTGAATTTCTATTCTCCAGAATACCAGTCTTCATGGGATTTCAGACTCATCTGCTACAAAAGGCAAATGACCCTGCTTTGAACTTCCTCCAAGTCTTCCCCTTATTGCTCGAAAGCCTTTATTCCAGCCAACTGAGCAACAGTTCAGTCCCACCCCTTCTCCCTCAAGCACTGCTTCAGTCCCTGAAAACTCTTGTGTGTCATATTAGATACAGTGTACGTGAGGTATCCCGAACTGAGTCTTGCTGCTCCTGGCGTTTCTGGCAGAAGGGATTCTTGATTGGTGTGGGAATAATTGCCTGAGTTTTGCTGCTACTGAAGAAGGGATGCTCAAAGAGCTGCATCGTGAGCAAAAGTTTCACAGCAAGGATGTGGAGTTTTCAGAGCCAGATGGCAAAGATTGCTAATCTCTGCAGGGTTTGCCTGGGAGAGGGAATAATGAAGGCATTCCTGTTAACTCTCCTGGATATATAGATTTAATAAAGGAAACAGTGCTATTTCTCAAGTCTGCTCCCACATCTTATTGGGGGCATTGACTCTGTTCCCGCTCTAGTTCTTTTGAATTATTTTTGTGATCCCAAGAAATCCTCCATTTTTGCTCTTTGCATTGCCCACTACTGTTTGTTTATTCTTCCTTTGTGTGAGACAAAAGAGAGGATATGCTTTAACTGGGCCATATTCCCATTCCCTTCACAGCTTCCCCCAAAGTATACTGGGAGATGAACATTTTCTTTCCCAAATGAGCGTCTGCCTTTCCTCCTCCTGTATATTTGGGAATCCCTATAGCATGCACCTAGATCAAGCTCTTTTTAATTCACATCAAACTCTACCAGCTCTATTGGAAAGGGCTTTTGTCTGAAGGCATTAAAGTGACAGGATGAGAGCTAATTTAGACCTTTATTTTATTAGGTCTTGCAAAATTTCTGATAACTGGAAAATGGAGAATCTCTACAAGTCCATTGTGAAACTACATAAATTCAGAACTAATGAATTGTAATTAGTAGCATCATAATGGGCTCCATATGTTAGTAAGTCATTTAGGAAGAAATACAGTTGTTTGCCATTCTGCACAGCACTGACAAATTAGGATTCAAACCATACAAGCCTCTATCTTTCATGGATCTCTTATACAATATGTTTGTCAAGAATGTACTAATATGAAATGATGTGCAAAGCAGGATGCACAGAACTGTTCCGTCTTGTTTCCATGTTGCCTCTTTGTATGTGAGAGAAGTGAGGATGTGCATGCCTGGTTCTGTGTTGCAGGAGGTTCAGACCATCTTGAGGCTGGGATAAAGGAGTTCTCAGACTATAGGTTACCTTCTATATTTCAGTACATCCTGGACTTAGAAAATAACTACTTCCCAGGGAGGGAAGTATTGTCTAATAGATTTGGTTGTCATGCCTGAAGGTGCTGTATAAATGACAAACAGACGTGTGTTTGTATAATCTTCATTACTTTTAACACAGCTCAATATAATTTCACAAAATGTTTCATTTATTTTTATTTCAAAGATTGTGACAGTTAGGATTGTGAAGTACAAGTTGCCATCTGCAATCAATTTATGATCTCTCCCTGGTGCAGTTGTGGAAAAAAAAAAAAAGAGGAAAAAAGAGAGAATTATTTGGAGTAAAAAGCATTGAAAAACAAGTAGAATGGAGTAATAGCACATCTGTTTTCGTAAGAAATCATGGAACCTGGACTTTTTTCAGTGTGGTATTTTACTACCACATGGCTTTAATCCTACATCTGGGCCTGTTGTTTTATGAAATATTTCCCACAGATGATGTCAATTATAATTTTTGTCCCGCTCGTCAATTTACGGACTTTTGGAATAAGACAAAATGAAACAACCAGAAAAAGAACAACTTATGTGGTCTACTCTCTGACAAAATTATAGCTGTGTGATACACTTCTAAAATCAATAACTCTGTTAATGATTAGCAGAAAACATTGCTTAGTTTATGAGCAGAGATGTGGCCCACACTTGCCAGATGTTTGGCTCTAAGTTGCATTCTTGTTTGCTGTGTATTTACCAGCAGATGTTCAGCAGTTTATTTAATACCTCTTGTATGAGCCACTAGTAGGTCTAAGTCTGTGCGACATTTATAAGCCATCTGCCAGCAATACAGGTGGAATGCTTTTATGATTTTTTCTCTTCCCTCTCTCTCTCTCTTTTTTCCAGTGCTGATCTATCAGTGAAATCATAGATAAGTCTTTATGGATTTATATAGCTATTAGGAAATAGAATGCTTTGTAGGAAGACCCTAAAATGTATACCTCGGCAGATGTCTTTTCAGCTCTTCTTTAATTATTATTTTTATGCTTAACCTGCAGTACTATATGAAAGATCTGATGAAACTCTCCTCCTCGGAGATATTCCAGCTGTTTTTAAGTTTAGACCCTGGTTCAGGTATGAATGTTCTAAGGCTTACGCTCATTGGATTCTGAACCTTTTTTGAACTGACCTTTGAAAGAAGGGCCTGGGCAAAGTAAAGAGCCAGCTTGCTTCCCTGACTTTCCCAGAGCTGAGGAGTGTTTCAGTCTAGGTTTTACAGTGAACTAGACTCAAATTGTTTCAGTGCATGGGCATGCACAAATTCCAATCCTGGTTTTAGTTGGAAATGCTCATGGGGTCTGATCCAAATCCTCTTGAAGTGAAAGACTTTTGCTGACCTCAGTGGGCTTTGGATCAGGTCCATGGAAAAGTGTTTCTATGAAAAGAATGCATTTACTGTGGCCCTGATTCAGCAAGGTATTTGAGTGTGCACATAATGTTTCAACATGTGTATGGTCTCGTTGGTATACACATGTTTATTGTTATGCAAAGGCTTTCATTGCTTCTCGAACAGGGGCCCTCAGGAGCCTCCACCCTGTACAAGTTGGGTGAGGATTTTTTCCCTGGTAAGGGAGCAGCCAAGAGGCTTAGCCCCAACCTCTATAGAGCTTCAGAAATCTGCTCTATGTAAAGGAAATCCATGCAAAAAGTGTCTATTCCTGGCTCAAGACTTATCCTGACTGGCTCTCCAGAAGCATAGCTGGAGGAGGTAAAAGGATATTATCCTATTTTTAATGGCATATTGGACTGAACTGACTTCAAGAAGATGGTTCCTTGGGAGATATAGTCAAGGGAGTGCAGTCAGGCAAGTCAGTCCCTGGTACATGGTGAACTGCAGATCCATAAGATATCTGAGCTACCCATAAACTGCATAATCATATCACAAATTGTATTAGCACATGAATTTAATTCTATGTTGCAGATTAATTGCATTTGGATATGTACATGTTCCTCCTGAGTGTTCGCCACAGTATCTAAAACTGGTGCATAAGGAACTACTTTGGTAGTGAATTTAAAAAAGTTTATTGCTCTGTAGAGGAAAAAATATCAGAAGTAGACTGAATAAATAAGGGTAGCAGCCAGAAATAGAGTAGATGTTCAAAGGTGTATGGTAATTGAAACAGTCACTGGCTATTGCGTATTTTGGCTGTGTGAAGTGTTGCAGTCTTTTCTTAACTTGGTTCCTTTCTTTGTCTTTACCCACTTTGTGCCAGCCCTGGTCAACCCCAAATCAGTCTGATTGAAAATGGATACTTGAATTTTCAATAAATAGTTTAAGGTTGGTAGAAACCACCTGTTGGATGTGGGAAGAGTGTTATCTGTGAAAATATTTCTAAAATATTTCTTTGCTTTTTCTAATGAAAACTATAATCCGTGTCAGCTAATTAGTTGTCACTATAGTGAAGATACAAATTTGATGCTTTCAGCCTTTGGTCTCAATTCAGTTCTGTGATGAGTGTGACCTTTGAATGTATGGTAGTGAACACCAGTAGTGCTTTTGTCTTTCCACACTGCGTTAAGACTTGCAAGAGAGCTCAGTCATTGTGTACCTTCATGAAGAAGGATTCAGTGGAGTAATTTACAGGGAGCCTCAAAAATGAGTTAAAGCTTAAGCATGGAGCTTTTAGGTCTCAATTTATTTAGCTATCACAGCTGAAATTGAGGTGTCTTGAGCATTGTGTAGATATTTACATGTGAAAAGATGCTGGGACGGATCCAGTTTGCTGATGTGCAGAAATGAGATGTAATGGCTGGTCAAAATCAGACTGCTTCAGCCTAGAGTGAAGATGAAATTTCACAACAGTGATATAACTAAGCCCTAGAACAAATTAAGGAAAAAAAATATTAAAAATTGTTTTATCAGCACTTAAGGTTCTCATAGTGAGAGTAGGGACTTGATTCAGTTTCTTACAGATAGAACATTTCCAAGGAACTTAAAGCCTAAGGTGTCTGAGAGATCTGAGGCTGGCTTGAAGTAGGACTGCAGGTGCTCATGCCCTTCTGGAGGACCAGGCAGATGATATCCCCCCCCCCCCCCCCCCTCCCCCAGCATCCAAAATAGCCCTAAATTTCTCCATGCAATGGAAGCAAACCCTGCCTGTCTGTCTGAAGGATACTGGTGCTTTAATCCAGCTGCAGACTATTTGCTATGTGGTAGTATTCATTCCCTTCTTAGGGAGAACAAGAAGATCTATACTGGTTTCAGTGTGTTCCTAACTCTTCTGAAATGGAAAGCTGTAACCAAATCTCATGTTTCAGGGCTTCAGCCCACAGGACTTGGGAAGGATTTATTGTTTGCCTCTGAGGCAACAGATTTCTTCCCAGCTGGAGACGTGACACTGGAGGTAGGCCAGTGCTTGGACATGGTACATAAAATCATCTTTTTGCAGATGACTGGTCAAACTGATTTGATTACCAGACTTGAGAAGAAATTTTCTTCTGCATCACTTGGTAAGGCCCAGAACCATAACAAGGCATTTTGGTTGGAAGGGCAAAGCAAAGAAAGACCCATAGTGTGGCAACTTAAAGGAAGTAGCTGAGCCCGCTGACAGTCTCAGTTGTAGGCAAGACTTTAAGGGGAGATGCTCAGATTCAACCCAACCATGAGTTCAGTAAGGTGCCTCCCAGCCCTCTCACCTCTGTGTCCCTGGGAGGGGATCTAGGTTGGGCTTCCCTTATAAGTCCCCAGGCAAAGTTTCTAGCACTAAAAGTAATGGCTCAGAGAAGACATGCTTCCCCTGAAAGCCAAGGTTATACTGGCTGGTTTTCCTGCTGCTCCATAAATGCTTTGCTCCACTTCCCCCACTGGTGAACGAGCCTCTCCTAGCTTGTCATGCAGTGGTATGAAGAGGCAAGAGTCCCATCAAAGGTGTAAAAGTTCATCTTCCTCTACATCCAAAAGCTTCCTTAGCAGCCAGGGGATGCTCTGGTCTCTGCTAGCAACTTTGTGCACTACACGATAAAGTGAGACTGACGTTTACTTAAATTGAAAAGTATTTTAGTCACAAATACTGAAAGGCATTGCACTCAATGCCTTGTGAAACACCTATTCCCAGGCTAGATTGCCCGGCATTACCCTGTCTGAATCAGTTGCTGACAAAGCCTGAAAAAATGGCAGCAAAGGGGAAAATGCATAGACTGAGATAGTCAGTGCCACCTGCAGGATCCGGATGTTCACTTCAAAAATCACAAAAATGGAGTGCACAGATCTTCGAGAAAGCTTTGGAAGTCTTACTGTTTATAGCTAACTGCAATCAAGGTGTATGGGAATCTGGAATAATGCTCAACAGCAGGATCTTTTCAACCAAGTGAAACAAAATAGCTGTCTTGAAACTGGCTGTTGACAGAAATCACAGGTTTTCAATTAAGCTTACCTTGAAAAAAGGATTGCGATTGCTTTCCAGGGAAACCTCTTTCTTGAAACCTATTTCTTGAAATCCAAAATGTTTCCATCTGGATAAGCTGAAGGGGTAGCATGGGAATCTGTTGGTGTTCTGCAGCCTCAGATCCCCATTCATTTCTTTAGTGTGTGGGTCCCACCAGGAATGAGGAAATACAACTTTGGTGATGCAGCAGCTCTCATCTGAAAAAAGGGAAATCAGCTGTGGGGCATAGAGGGAAATGAGAGTGAGACCTGGAACTCCATCTCCTAGAGCACCATGCAGCAGCATCTCCTAATGGAAATATTTGGGGGTTTGGCTGAAATATTTGGTATTTGAGTTTCAACCAAAACAGTGATATTTTTTCTTTGAAAAATTTGAGATTTTTATATTTCTTTGGAAGTTTTGCCTAGGAAAAATAAAGCACTTTCCAATCGGCTCTAGTGAAGATCACAAAAATCGCTCTCCTTTTTTTTTTTTTTTGACCATTTAAGCAGCTGTTAGAGGATTAAGATTTTCTTGCTGCAGTCAAGAAAAAAAAAGAAATGACAGTGCATCAAAAAACAATGAGGGCCAAATTTTTTTAGAATGGTGCTTCAGTTGTCAGGGAATTGTGTATATAAGCACAAAACATCAAATTTGCCACCAAAATATGAAATTATGCAATGAAAGATTATGATTTTTGTTTTGCATATATGACTATTTGTAAGTAGTCTGTCAAGATGTATACAACAATTCATTATGACTTGGTTTTTGAAAATATTTCTGAAAATAGGGATTGTCTCATCTAGAGTATTTCCAGGATCCCTCTTTCCTCTTAGAATTACCAACTAAGGGAAAAGATCAGAGGCTTAAACTGTCAGCCTCACTTGTAATTTTTCCTTTATCATGAGACTGTACCTGACTGTTTACAATAGCAACAGATCAGCATGGCAGTTGTTTTTCTCTGTCTGTGCGTTCTTTGTAGCTTTGAGTACCAGTCATATATGTGTTAGAATAGATAAGTGAAATAAAGCCTAAAATATGAACATCTCTCCCTGCTTTACAATTTGAGCCAATTCATTACTAACAAGACAGGTATTTAGCGATGTTAAGATCAAGTGACCCATCCAAGCCCTCATAAAGGCTACAGAAATTGTACAGTGTCCCTTAAATATGTTTTAATTTGTCTAGTGGTTCTCACTGCTGTATGCTCAGGCCTGAGCCAAAACAGTAGCAGCGGTGCATGTATGTACTGCTCTGCTGTACCATTTCACATGTACTTCACAAACAAACAGCTTGTATTCCCCAAGCATAGAGGTTTTGCTGTATCAAGAGTAGAAGAGGCAGGAAAAGGTGACTGAAGAGAGGATTCCTTGAGGAAAAAGGTATAGAAAGAGCTCATCTTCATGGGATATTTGAGCGGAACTATAGGCATATAGCTTGTGCGGATGTAAGTTCTTGTGTGGACAGCTTCACTCCAAAATAAGCCTTTTTCTGCTTAAGGCATGTCACCAGCATACAAGGAAAGCCACTAATTTTTCAAAGCTTTAATGATATATTGTGGCCATGCTATTGATAATTATGGTCTACATAAATCCTGAGACAAGGTTGAAGCTATCCTTAAGGCACCCTGACCACAAAGAATGTTGCAATGATACTCCTTTCTGAAGATGGTCAGTTGCTATTATAGGTTTTTACCTTGCATAGCAACAGCAGTTCATCCCGAGTGAACTGCTGCACATGAAAATCAAGTGGTGTCCATCCACATGTGCTCGTGACAGTGCAAAGCCACAAATGTTGTTTGAGAGACTTCACGTGGTTTCAGTGTACCACTGCCTGCCTTGTTGCATCTCCCTATGGAAGACTAGGTCTGTTTTTGCATGGCAGAAAGCCTCTTGCCTTTGATTTTAAATGTGTCCTTTTTGTGGTGTAGAAGCATCATCAGATTAATAGAAAAGACCTGAGATTCTACTAAAGGGTTAAAAGAAGCTTTTAACTGTGCTGACAGGGAAAATGCTCTGCAACCAGCTCTTCCTTGTTATTCTAGGCATAGGGGCATTTGCCAAAGGTGCAGCATGGCTACAGGTGGGCAATATTCTGTGGTCACTGCCACAAGACTGAAACAGGAGTGCACTGTCCAGTGATGGTTGCTTTTTGTGCTACTGCTGGTGGAGAAAAGGGAGGGTATAGATGTGGAGACAGTTAAAGTATTCCTGTTGTGCAGCTTGAAGATCGGCAGTAACAGAAGCCAGCAGACCCAGAGAAGCTCAGGTTATGCATCTTATGAAAAATATGCAAAAGCTATGTGGGACATGGGAATCAATGTAGATAATGCTAGAACACTTACAAGAGGTGTATTTTTAAATCTGCTTGATGCATGTTTTGAAAACCTTCAAGTAATGTGCAGGAATTTGGCTAGTTTTAGTGCAGAAGGTGGAAGAGTTAAGGCAGCTGAAGTCAAATTTATTGTGATTTACCCTCTCAAGGATCCCAGTTTGCTGCCTGCTCTGTTGAACATCTTGCATGATCTCTTTTGTAACTGCTGTGAATGAGTTGACAGGTGTATCCTAACAATCTCTGCTATGGGATCTGCTGTAGGAATTCAAGTAGTGATATTACAAATAGCATGGTAATGTATTCATGGATAGTAAGCTCCTGCCTGGACTTGCTTAAGTGTGGTCCACAGAGGGACATTGGGGTTTTGTTTTGTGTTTTTTATCTTAGAAAAGTAGTGGGTACAAATAATTGTAGTTGGCAGTAGAGCTCTTGCACTGGAGAAAGATCCTGAAGACAGTGAGTAACAGCATCAGACTTACCATCCGATCATTTAGAATTGAACATGGAAGTGTTTATAACACCAGCAATTGAACAGAGTTTCAAAAGGAGCTTCTGCATTGGTGTCATGCCCTCAAAGCATGGAGCATATAGTAGGTGCTGGTAGTGATGTGAAGTTCACTGCAAGTGAACTTCTGCTGTTACAAGTGACCAAATGCTAGAGTAGAGAGCTTTAATTGAAAAAGCTCTACTACTAAGTGCCGGCACTGCTCCAGATGCCTTTGAGACATTATTTAGACAGAAGTCATCATTCACCTCTTGGAATTAATTTGTGGATGAAAACTTAATTCTATTAATGCATTTGTAACTTTTTGTTCTTTTCCCATTAGGATATGAGGAAAATGTAGAGTAGGTAATAGCTGGATAATACCATAGCTTTACCCAGATCATAGTCCCTCTGGGATACTGCTCTCTGCTTCCAAAACTGACTGGAGCATTACTGTGGTAGTATCTGAATGTAGATACACAACAGTGCTGGTGTGAATCATGGGAGCCTGAGCAAATTTTGGTCGCTTTAATAGTCTGTGATCTTTCCTCTTGCTCCAGTTGCCTTTTTACTACTTAACATCGCTAAAACTGCATTTTGCTTTTAGTCTCTTTTGGTTCCTCCTTACTGATCAAGACCAAGCTCCTTCCACTTGCCTTTGTTGCCTTCCCTGGACCCTGTACTCTTGGAAAGGCAGTAGTAAAACAAATATTACAAGAGATATCAGGATGCCTTAAATCCCGCTCTGGGCAATCTTATACAAATAGTAGATTTTTTACCTCTTTAACATCACTTTCAAAGTTTAGTATTAAGGAAACCTCATCCATGGTTCCTACTGTTTTTCTTGCTGTTTTATCCAGTCTTTCAGCAATTTAGTCTGCATTTCTGAATAGACATTCTTTTCTCCTGCTTTCTGTTCCCGAATAGCCTGTATGTTCAATGTTAACTTTCCAGTCATATGAGTTATTCCATTATATCTGTTATGCTAACTAACCTATAATTTTGATTATGTACCGATGCTTTCAGTTCCTCATTTCCATTTCCCATGCTGCTTATTGGAACATGCAGACATCAGCAAATTGATCCTCCATTTCCCTTTCTGTCCCTTGTATAACCCTGTTATCACTACCCACATTCCCTTCCCAAGGGTTAGGCTTTTTTCCAGGTCACCATGTTCTCCCTGGTTGCCCTGACATTACTTCAGCAGTCAGTCATACAGACACAGCCCCAGTCCAGGCAATCTCTTCTCTGAACTACTTAGTAAACTGTTTTTTGTCTGATGGTTCTTTCCACCCATATGCTTTGGGAGGAACTGCAGAGTCTGAGAAGGAAAATAGAATTGAGGAATGAACCAGCAAGCTGAAGAAAAATCACTGGGGTGGGTGGAAAGCTATAGTTCAGTGTTAACCAGTGTTTGTGATTTGTTAGGCGAGCTGCTGTATTTAGCCTGAGTTATTGGAGCACTGCAGTGTACTATTAGTGCTGTCGAGTATGTCTGCTGGTAGGTCTAGGAGGTTTTATAGTCTGTCTTGCACCTAAATTATTATAAGTGACATAGAACCCCTTCAAATGGGGCATTTGCTAGAGGACTAGCGCTAATGACATGGGTGGTCTGGGGATTACTAAAGTGACTTTGAGTCATTTTAATTTTCCCTTTTATGTCTACCTGTGTGGCCCAACAGGAAGGAGAATAATGAGGGAAGCACTCATTAAATGTGGAAAAGGGATCTAGTTACCCTTTTTCAGGTGTGTCTACATGCGTAGATCCTATATGGAAAAGTCAATGTATAAATGAGAGGAAAAAATATGTTAAATGTGAAAGTTTGAAATTCTGCAAGCTTTGCACCTGCCTTTCAGTGTGACATGTGACAGGCAAGGAGAGGAAAATTGAATGAATTATGCCAATAAAACACTTGAAACCTAAAATAGTAGTGAGAATTTTTATGCATCAGCAATTCCCATACCAGAGGAGTTTGCCAGCCGCCGGGGGAATGGGACCTTTTGAAACCAAGGGTTTTCCACTTGTCTAATAGGTGCATGACCTCTGCTACTCCAGCAGAGAAACTTGTGATGGTGTTGCTCACATGCCTTCTTTGCCTCAGTCTTTAGCAGTGGACTAGGGTGTCCCCCAAGTGCCCA